>UZAN01041858.1:21253-45383 GCA_900618425.1 Echinostoma caproni
GTGCAGTATCTACTTTCTCCGTTGGAACCAATCTCATTGGTCTCGCATGTCCTCACCGTCAAGAGCAGGCATGTAACATGTCTGTGAATGTCGCACGAACCCAACGCAATAATAATCGCGGATCGACGATATCGCTCTCGCAACTGACTGCTCTAAGAACTGCATTCGTCATTCTGTTTAACTGCTTATTCTTTCTCCCCTTGAAAGAGGCTAGGATTAGTATCGCTCAAATCGTGTTTGGCTTTACTCCTTATCAAGCTTCACATATGCTTGTTTGTCATACGTAAATAACTTGGCTTCACCGACCGATCGATTCAACGTCCGTCACAGAGCTCGACTAGATGCACAACTGAAGTCTGCCTCATTTCAACACAGAAAGAGCGTGGGAAGACAGGTGTGATCAGTTGACCAATGAGGTGTGCTGAACGGAAGCGGATTCAACCACAGCGTTTCTTTCTCAATTCAAAGTAACGGTTTCTCGGTTCAAAAAGACACGCGCAGCAGTTTCTCAGAATAACAGTTTTCGTCCCACGTCACTTAGGCATACCGCAGCGTACATGATGTACATTCACATCAGTCTGTGCAAATCAGTCCTCAATATCTTGACAATGATTTTTTCGTGTTTTCGTTGGTACATTTGAAGAATGTCATCATTGTGAGTAGATTTTGAAAATTACACTGGTCTCATTAGGTAGGCAGGTGTTGAGCTCTGGTGACTAAAAGACATGCTGTAAAACAAGCAAGGGTGACTTCTAATCGTGATATTGTTCACACACCAAAACCACTTTCCAAACACAGAGTCAACATTTCGTAGGAGAACCCTTCCGACAGATGACGTTTCCGAGGTGTTGGTATTTGTGCCATATATATCCTTAAAATTAATTGATACCCGTTTCATTAAGACACTTTGGCATCAGCACGATCAATATCACATGCAGTTACGTTTTTTGTTTCCGGTTAATTGACGTTTGCGGATCCTTTAACTTTGTCCAGGCACGTCACCATTACATGATTGCACAAATTTTCATTTATGGCCACTCACAAATGGTTATCCTTACGCGAATCGTGGCGGTGGGGGGGGGTGGCTTTTAGCGATAAATCCGAAGGGAATTCAGCCTCGCAAACCTGTCGGTGGTGGTCATTCTTTTAAGAAAGAGAGTTCTAACTGGTTCCTCAGCGCACCGCGAAAATACCCGTCCTTTGTTCATATTCATATTAGTTGTTGGAAATTACCATAGGATTCGGTTGACACATTTATTGATGGTTTCATAGGGATGGTACCAAAACAAAACCTTTGATGGCAACAGTAGGTGCAGATTCTGAATATTTGATTTCTTTTTTGGCCACAAACCCTCTTCATCTGAAAGAGGTAATGCAGTTAGATTATTTCTCAAATCACATTACACAAATGACCTAACAAATATAGAAATCAAACAGGTATACACAGGCATTAATTTATGATGAGCTGGGAGTGTTGAAAGGTGTTTATAAGTATTAAGTTTGGCTCCCATCAAAAGATGTAATTAGCACTTTCTCGCGACGGTCAAAAAATGAACAATACCTCCTGGAGTGAATTGGTGTGTTCAAAATTGAAACTAGGGAAAATGCAAAACAATCGTCAGACTGTTACATGAATTACCCCGCCTGCTTGTCGGAATGATACTTTATCGGTGTGCGTATATCAATTTATCCATACTCATATCATTCAAATAGCTAACTTTCCTCTGAGTGGCATTGTTTCATAAAATTAAAACAAGAGGAGTGTTGAAGTTGATTGTCAAACTATCAGATCATCGAAGAACTTCTCTCGTGAACTTTAAGGGAAGGATTTTTGAAGACCCTAAGCACGCGTAAATCAAATGCTCTCGTCTACATCCTTCCGCAGGCACTAAATTCCGACCCACACGATCCCATGTAAACGCTCACCGAAATTCAACTGTGAGCCTTCTCTTACAGGTGTGCTCACAAACTGAGCTCGAGAGAGCGTAAAACGTGAACTTTTCTGCAACCTTTAACAATAAGTTATTTTTATGATTTCTGTGAATCAATCTTTCTCGTGCAATGCGTGCTGTGTGTAGTAGTTATCATGTGTAGTCTTTTTAATGGACACTGTAACCAGTAGGCGAGTCAAAAGAGATGCGGAGTCTGAACCAGTTCGTTCTAGTTTTCAGCCTGCTCTCTCTCAGCAAAGTGAATAAGCCCATTGTTTTGGCGTCCATGGCCCTTCGGTAAACCCAAACCTTTCGCGTGCCTCTTCAATCCGTTAGACGTCAAAGTTAATCCCCTTTGCCATTGGTACATTGAAAATATCTTGTACTTTCTAGCTACCACTTTCCTGATGCGATGTGAAACGCGCTGCACATCTGCATCGAATCACTCTGGCCATCAGAAACTGTCAGCATGAACGAAACCGCGGATACAAATCGACTGTAAAGATACTCGGGCCCAAAAGAGTCATGTAAGCTTTTTAGCTTTGACCAATGGCGGACTGAAAATTTCACCAGTACTTCTAACCAATCTGTCAGGCAACTAAGCAGAACGTGTTACTACGTTGTTTAAAATTGCTTCTCCCGTGCATTGTATCTTAATATTTATCCGATTCCCGATCTGCATCCAAATAAAACCAGACCTTCAGTAGATCACACATTCTAATCTGATCTCTGACTATCGGAAAACCACGTTTATCCTAACTGCGGAACACTGAAGATTTTTAAAATTGGTGAACATCAGTTGGTTGAGCCAATCACTTTACGCACTGGTTTATCGAAATGACAATAATGAGTTTGATTTTATTTCTCTGAGACATCAGCATAGGCATGTACTGGACCATAGTTTGCAATCATGCCAAGGAGAACTATAAAGTAATAGACCGTTTTAGGTTATTTTAAAAATAATCTCATAAGGTTTTTCATTTTGGGGCAACTTGCTGAGCACTCTCTTTCGAGGCTGAAAATAACATCTTGAGCCGGGAATATGTTTCCATCACTCAGATTCCAAAAGTTTCTGAATAATCTGGGCACATCGCAAAGTGAGAGAATGGGTTTGGTGGCTTCATGTTGGCATTTAAATTTCGATGTTAGGGAAGAAGCATTGCGTAACTGGACAAGCAATAATAAGAAGCGAACAGGGTTCCTATATCATTGTGTGGAACATTGTTTGCTTCTTCTGATTCTGTTCCGTCTAAGTGAAATCGAGTCACACCAGACGTTTTGCGCTTTTCGTATCACGTCTTAGCGTCTCCAAAAAGATTCGGTGGAGAAACGTGTACACACACAAAACGAAATTAGCCCTGGAAGGCGAAAAACCCCTTGGATTCAACAAAAAAACAATCTATTTTGCATTACTTACAAAATCCGATCAGTCTTCCTTTTTCTGAACATCATCTGTTCAATACTTGCTAGTATCTACGTGCGCTTTGTGTGTGTGCGTGTTTCTAACTTTTACCGGTGTAGTCGATTCAGGTGATGTTAACAAGGCTGGGGCAAGGAACCTTTGTGGTTTTGACGTCAAGACCAGAACATGCGTCGCATCATTTGCGTGTGTGAGACCCAAGTATTTTTATGATTCCTATCGTCACACGTAGGAACGCGTACGGCTCATATTACCTATTATCTCTGGCTAATTGATTGGTTTCCTCAATATATGAACCCTTATTCTTAGCCGTCCAATTGTAACTTTATAAGGATTTCTTTAGCACCTGTGATCTGAAAAGGTGTCGTCCGGTTGCCACCACGTACGTATTCTTTCAATCACCTGAGAAATACACGATGGAGCATTTTTAAATTCAGCTGGTGATAATCAAACACTTTGATCACTATCACTGTTGTTCTTCGGGCCCTCCAAAAGCCTCAGTATGGTCGGGGATGGGTGTCTAAAATTGCGGCTAGTCACCCTTCCCTTGTACCTAGCGAAATGACCAAGCGTCTCACATAGTCTCTGTTGAGGAAGCCCTACTCACTTCCTTCTCATGGCAGTGTTTTTTCCCCACCGAAGCGAGAGGACAGAACGCCGACATCCGAGGCTATAACCAGGTTGGTGGACCATTGGTAGTTCACCTAGGGAAGTTGACCAAAAACCCTGATTCCAAACCAACCATGAGGAGGCGTACGAACCACACACACAACTTACTGGTTGTGGCAACGGTCACCGGCGCAATTGGGCATGGAGGTGTTTTGGGTACCTTGGACGTTTCACCCCGCCCGAAGGGCGTGTGATCCGATAAACTTGACATCGGCTCCTAATGGATTACGGTTTTCACACACCGTCCCACTGTCTTGCAGGTCAGGTTTTGGCTAGCCAAAGGCTACGGTTGTGGATTCCTCAAGAAAATTCATCTGTCTTGGCCTGGGTAACCTGGCAGTTTTCCGTCCACGTGCAACTCATGGAACTTTTACTTTCATAAATATTATTGAAACATGATTTGCTTGACCCATAGTCTAGATTCAGATGTGTGTAAAAAATAAAAATCTTCGGGCCCTCAGGTTTGGGGTTCGAACCCTGCCACCCCCACCGAAATATGGTGTTAAGCAGGGTCAAAGTCTCTCAGCTCCGAACCACGGTTGCCTTATTGAGATCTTGACGGGCATGCATTGCGGGTTATGCGAAGTGAACAGGTTTCCCAAGGCCCTATAGGGTTTACCCTCTGCATGGTTCATCGTATTCGGAATGGAAAAATGACCTTGATTTCAAGGTTGACTTTCATTAAAATGGTATTTCTGGAATTCGGTGACTTAGATATCAAATACAGATAATTATTATGAAACCTTGTATAACGCAATTTCTTCGGGTTGTGAAAAAAGTTCATTTGGTTATTCAATAGAGTTGCTACAGTGAATGATATGTCGGATAAAAAATGCATCATAACAAACTACGGAGATGGCAAGGGTGTTGAGTCATTCCTATAAGAAAATATTGCTTTTTTACACTTGATAAAGCTTGCGACTTTCATGTTGAGATTATTTTATATTGGCAACCAAGGTCGGGCACGTTTAATTGACACCCATGCAGACAAAAAATTACGTAGATCGAAGTAGAAAAGATATAATTTATTGTCAAAGACTGAAGTATTATTATAGGTGCTAAATGTAATGGAACTCAATTTTAACATTAAAAAATATTTTAGTGCATCACAATCGGCCTGTACTAAAACAAGTAAGTTGATAAAAAGTAAATTCATCCTTTTCCAGTTCAATAGGAATTCGCTCCGTGTAAACGTGTGCATAATTTGGGTAATTTATAACGGTCGCACAATATATTTGTTTGCTTATGTTCCAGATGGGAATTGAAAAACATTTCAGATTAATAAGTGATAATCTAATACTTACCGCTCAAAAGAACAGAGTCCTTGAGCGCTGGATCTAGCCCTACCATAGTGATTTAACTTCATGTTTTGATTCTTTTACTTCTGCTGTTTTTGATTGAAAACTTTCCACCGGTTGAACTTCATTAGCACTATCATTTACTCGAAACAGATGTGAAATATTTCTATTGTATGACCTGCCATTTTTCTTATTCCCTTAATGACAGCTTGGGAGGGGGGTATATTTTACATAAGCTTTGGCATCCTTTGCATCAGTGTTCGTTCTACTCGCCTGTTTACAACCTACATGAGTACATGCACTCATTAGGGATCCAATTTTTTGCTGTATTTTTACATTTTTCCAACTGAGTCGACAAACTAAGGATCAGTTAACAGAGTTTTATGAGTGCATTATAAAACATGTCGAAAAAACGGTCTGTCAACGTCCTTTGAGTGAACGCACACATTTGCAGTCAAACAACTTGATCGTTGGTTTTAAAAAACCTAACATCCTATATTTTCATGACAGAAGCAAATCAGAGGAGCTTTTCCGTACTCGACCAGCACAGTCTCGTAGAGCAGCTAATTCAGCCAATGCGTGTGATACTCCCATTCGGTCTCACTGAATATCCACGAAAAATCATTTCACATGCAACACAAAACGATTGATCATAACTGGTACCGATATTTTCGTGCATTAATCCCCTATTTGCACAAGATGAGAATATACGCAGGAGCATTGTGGAAGCAGCCGAGCCAGTGAAAACGCCAGAGGCCTGATGGAGGGGGGCGCGAGTGTGAGATGATGGTAGTTCTGTCAGTCCACCTCACCCCCGCTCCATTCCAGTGACCATTTGCAAATAAGGGTCGACGAATATATTTGAGCTTGCGGTATTTATCTCAATTTGATGGTTTTATGTGACTGGCAAAGTTTGCAGCTGTCAACCGTTTTTTTCTGTCCCTAGAATTCATTTCATTTTGTTTAAAATAATTTAGAAACATGGTTGATTTTCGTGAAGTAAATTATTTATACTGCTGAGAATCTTTTTATCCGACTGAGTTGCTTGTTACACGGATTTATCATTCATATGTTCATTATTTTTGAATGTGCATTCAAACCTGCAATCCGAAGGACATTTGCTCGCTAATTCTATGGCTCTAATTAACCCACAGACATGAGTGATGATGGAGATTGTGCCACTCATGGTGTCTTGCTCGGTTCTATTTCAGCTTTCAAATGTCCCGATCGTTTGAAGTGATTCGAAACGCACAACAGGATCAACCTGATTATCCGTTGCATATCGATCGGTCCGTGCTAACGCAACAGCGTTTGAATGAATGGCTTGGTCGCGGGGATTCACCCAAACCGCCCAGTGCACTTGCTCAGCTGAGGAAAGCAGCTCGACAAACCGCCCGATTTTTTGCCCCGGATTGTCTGAAGTCAAAATTCTCACGGAAGCGTGCGGATGAGTACCCAGCAGACCACTCGTCAGATGATCAATCAAAACAAGTGCGCAAACAATCTGCCCGTGTGTTTGCCACTTGGTTAGTCAGCTTCTTCCCGTTCATTGCAACACTTCGCAAATACGATGTGAAGAACTCGTTCGTCAATGATTTGATCGCCGGTATTACCGTCGGGATAATGCATGTACCTCAAGGTGAGTGCAGATTGATTTTCTGACCAAATGTACCTCCCTTTTCCGTGTGATCTGTAAGTAAGAAAGTATTATTTCGGAATGGATGAAGGAGGTTAAGTGTATACGGTTTATAGCACTAGTGAGCACCAATGCAATTGTCCGCGGTTCACACTGTATCATTGACACCCAATTTTGAGGTTATCTGAAGTTGCTATCCACTCCTCACCTGGATTACAAGGCGGTTTCCCAGTGTTATACTCTGAATCCCAGGGTACTGTTTTCCAATTCTTATAAATGAACAATCAGTCTCCATGACAATGTAGATACCTCCCAAGCCATGCTTCCATTTTCCACCATTCTAAAATCTGCAAAGAAGTTTTGAAATTATGAGCACAAAGCAAATGTGAAATTGAGTTCTCCCTGGTTATCACTCAAGACGGGAAAAAAGTACCTGAATACTGAGTTGTTTCTTTTACTAATCATGAACTACTCTATAGTGAGCTACACAAATCCACAACAGCTCTCCTATCTAAATACGACCTTTCACACCACCACTTTTAAAACGCTACGGATGCACTCCCCACATGCATCTGTGAATATGCGCTTAAAACAAGTTTTCGAGCACCACCTTTTGTCGCTGCCGAGACGGACCACAGGTGCACAGTCTTCTCTCGCTTGTAGTCTCTGGCTTTCTCGCTCAAGGTTCACTCCCCTGTCGAGCGAGATGCCATCTAAACCTCATCTGGTTTCCGCTTTCATGTACTTGTCATAAAAAGGTTTTGCATAACGCATACAACAGCCTTCGAGTTCCGATTCCTGTAAGAACCTTACCGTGTGCATGATTAAATAGTACACTTTTTCATCATCGTCATCATCATCATCTATGCTTGTATTTGAAAGAAATCGGTGGTGTTCATCAGAATGCTTATCGTTTTCAAGCTGCTAAAATCCAGACCCGATTCAGAGCATTTCTCACATTCTAATTATCACCCTGCGATTGTCCAAATGTCACGCTGGGCAAGCCCAATCACCGTTTGCTCATGGAACCTTTTCGAATTACACCATTAGATTCCTGGTAGTAATCCGAATAATCAGTCTTCGACAAGTGAGTCTGTATTTTCAGTCGAATCAACCCGGACAAAGCCGTTGTGAGGGGATGTATCAGGTAGGACAATAATAGTTGGATGCGTGCTTAATGCCGTAGGTTAAGTGCCTAACTCCGGCGCTTTTCAGCGAGCTGACACAACATGTTGGTCTCACGGTGTGAACTGCAGGTCATCCAATTCTAAACCATAATGTGGGAGAGTGAAAAAGGTAGAAAAGAAAGAAACCCGAAGGTCAAGGTTGATGTCTGAGGTTGGAATCTGGCCCATGTGATGGAAACACGCTGTTCAAACATTCTCTGGTCACAGTTACATCAGCAGACTCATCAGGTAAGTTTTTCCACACGGTTTGGGGTTTCATAATTCCAATTGCTACAGTTACCTTGGTCGTAAGAAATCTTACGTAATTCTTTGAAATGATACCCTGGAGCTTCTGGGATTGTCTGCCGTTGTTTAAGCTATCAATCAACAAATGCATTATGGGTCTTTCAAAACTGTGACAAGAGCCCCGATCGTCTCATCATCTTGTGATTGATGGAAAAAGTGCAGATGAATGGATATAGATTGATGAAGTGACCTAATGTTTAATAGCTAGAAAGTGTGCCGGTTTGGTTCGAATGTAAGATACACTGGCTTATAATTCGTGCCTGGAAACATCTGTTCTTTCTAACGGAAATGGGAAACGAATTCCTATTATATTCTCTATTGATCGGTGGTATTTAATCTTGGTTGTCTTATCTCTCTTCAGATCAAAGAAATGATCCTGAATATCACTTTCTACTTATCTTTTTCGATTGATGTGTCCGTGGGCGGTCAACAATAGAAACATGAGTTACTCATGTGAGAATGAAGTCATGCAAACATTTGCGTTCGAGATGTAGGGGAGCAAGTTACCCGAAAGAATCCACTGTAACCTTTGATGATATTGCTTTTTACTCTTGCGCATCTATTCGGAGTCATCTGTGGCTATTACATCGAGGCCGGGGATGCATTAGTTTCATCCCTAAAAATGTTAATGGATTCATTTTTGTCCCATGTACAAGGCCGATTGTGACACGCTCTTATTCTGTTGGAAAGCGCTCGTGTCAATCTAGGTTGTTATAAATACTCGGCATCGTTTCTGGCCAAACCGGTGAGGCGCACTTTTTGTGCACCCAATGTGCACCACACTGATTCTGTACTCGTTTCCGAAACTGCACGTATTTCAAATGTGTCAGACGATTAACGGTACACGTCGTGTTACAGCAAAACACTTACGTACATTTAAACAAATAAAACACTGATTCATTGACTTCTTCAACCTGCTCAAGTTCGATGCGTAAACACATCAGTCTCACAAGATGGTTATTTTTGATTCAAAATAATAAAAAACCTTTCGATGAATGAAAGCGGTTCTTCGGGCAAACGGATGTCGGTATTTTTATTCAAATCTCTCACCAACCGTATGTTTTTTATCTTTGTGACTTTGGCCTGGGAATCGGTTTGTTCCGTCTTGTGAGCAGTGAAAGTACTCGCAATATCCACTGATCAAACTTGTGTCCCAGAAATGTCACTGGTACACTCATACAACGGTCCCAGTTAACTTGTTAAGGCCTGAACTGCAATTTGTCATCTGGACGAAATAGGCCGAAAGCGGATTAATTGTAGACCGCAAACATTGTTTACCTTAGGAAGGCGTGTGGTATTACGCAACTGTGTTATTCATCTTTACTTGTCTTGGATTCACAATGACTCGTAGGATTCAAGCGTGGACAATTATTATACGATCATCATTAGGCCGCTTACCTTAAGCGTATACCAATTGATTATTATATAGTTAAGATTTAAATCACAGTTACCTATGAGAAGTGGTTTGGGATGACTGATACTGATCTGAAACGACCGTTTTTCGAACTCAGTTTCACGCATAATCTTCAGACCCACTAGTCAACCGTACCCTCGGAAGCACTAGACTCGGTTTTCCATAGTTTTTGGCGCTAATGAGGGCGGATCTCGAGTTCAGTGCTTCCGAGTGTGTAGCCGACTAGAAGAACTGACGATTGTGCGTAATAATAAAGTTTGAAGAATGGTCTTTTCAAATCAATATTGTACAGTTCGCCGGTCCAGATCCCAGGGATTGGTTTTCCGGTTTTCATAACCAAACCGTGTTCATCACACTGTGATGGGTAATGAAGCAACAAAAATTGGTCGAAATATTCAACTATCTGGATTTATGTGATAAGTTTTATTGTGTAAAGAACAAATGAAACATGAACTGAAAAACTATGAAGCCCTGGAACACTGTTTTGACCTCATTTGGATTCATCAGCTGGTTTATTCGCAAATGAATCAGACTGGATGTTCAAACATTTTTTGCAGCCACACAACCTGAGAGCGCTTCTCGCGCGGGGTGACTTTCTGGGAATTTTTACTGATAGCATACTGTATCACTAGTTTCGTATAGTTGTCTCACTAAACCTCTCAGTACAATCTACTAAAGATGCCGTTAAAAACGAATGGTTACGTTAACATACCTCATTTGTACAAGGTAAACTCATCAAACCTACCAAATATGCACTTTTCATCAAGCTAATTGTGTACTTTTTGCTTCTGTTTATGCAATGTCGCATTTTATAACCACTTTTTAACAAAGGGATTACGTTCAATCAAAGTGTACAAGCAGACACAAGCGGATGGTGATGTTACATGGGGCTCATGAAACCCAAAAACGTGGCTTCCGAGTCCATTGGACAGTGGCTCGTACCGTTTAACTAGCTCCACCCGACAGGGGTTGGTCAGAATCAAAACCGAGTAACCTTAATTCGCTCGACTTCATCGATCGATCTCAAACAAATGAGCACAATTAAGATAGTTAGACGAATGATGCGCAAAGTTATTCCACGCTTATCAGTTCTGTTTTGTTTTGATGCCATTTAGGAAATGATCTGAAGCATTCTGGTCCGTATTTAAGTTTCCTCTAGACCATGTCTGACCGACACACATACAAAACTTTGATCTTTGTTTACTTTGAAAAAGCCTTTTTATTGCGTGCTCATCCTTTTGTTATCCCATCTGTTCCACTCAGGAATGGCCTACGCTATGCTCGCTACACTACCACCAGTCATCGGTCTTTATACCTCATTCTTCCCGGCATTGGTCTATTTCTTTTTCGGCACATCGAGGCACATTTCCATGGGTAAGTAGTTAACAGCTGTTTCGTGATCGCCGCAATCATGTCTCTCTGGTTTTTCTGTTCATTCATGTTTTCTCCCCGCGGTGTACAAGAGACCGATTTTGTCTCAGCCGGGATAATTGGGGCAAACAGTGAACGGACCGACTGAAAAATAACCTTGAAGATATTACACACGATAGTATGTTCTGCCATGGCAGAACTCCATACCATCGAAGCTGTCTTTTTACAAGAGACGATTTTGTATGGTGATACACCAGACATTTTGCTGCGACATTTGCTGCTCTATCAAGCAATGTCGAATGTGATTTCTTTCTTGCTGATGTAAAATCAGTTTCCAGTGGGGTCTTTGGCCAATCCAACTGTTTTCACGCGATATGAAGATGTAAACAATTTGGACGATGCTAGTAGATTTCGAACAAATGACCTCATGACGAACGTATTGATGATCCATGGACCGAATCTGGAAACAGACAGCATAGATCATGGACTAGCTGAGGTCATCACGCTTTAATGAGCAACGGTAATTTTTGTAATGTCTTTATCTTCTCCCCTCTCATTGTGGTGTACTTATAGAGCAAAAAACATACACACTGAGAAGTTATTCGATCACTCTTGTGGTGGAAATGGTTATGAAAATCTCTCTCCGGTGAACCCAAGAATCTGGAAACAGAACTGTCACACACACACCATTGTTGATCCGGCTACCCGGTACTATTTTGAGATAATGAGCCTGATATTTCGACAGTCTTTGTTTCATATATCCATAAATTGCTCAGTTTTGGGACTGATATTTTTCTCAACTAACTGTCTGCAACTTTGTTTAATGACCATTGCTTTATTTACTTTAAAACAGATTCTTACCATTCCTTCAGCAACCGTTATAAACGCTTGGTTGAAATGAATGATCACGGTGTTTAGATACCTAGTCACTAGAGCTGAAACCCCTTCTGGAGTTAGTAAGCTACCAAGCAGGATCCCTAAGTGAAAAGGATATGTACTTCTCACTGTGTGGAAGGGAGCGAAACACCGTTGATCTATAATCTGGTAAACTTGAATTTAGTGCTGAGCCCCTGTTTGTTAAAGCCATCGTTCAGGCCACCCATTCTGTTCAATTAGGTTCGCGTGATAGTGTTACTTCTGGAGCCAGCTATATTACAATTAGTCCAAATCAATATTACCTGTACCACACCCCCATCCACAAGTAACTAACAGTCCTTCAGATTTGATCTTCACAAACAACTCTCATTTCGTATATAAAGATATATATTTTCTTCCCTGGGACGATGCAGTTATATATATATTTTACATTATTCATATTATACATATATATTAACGGTAGATTGAGTGTTCTGAAAATGTAACACCTTAACCAATCCATCAACTGTTGACATTGTCAAACCACACCATAACAGTAACAAAACTATGTTCCTTCGTTGCCAAACCACATATCACATCACAATTAACCAATCATATGCATTAAATCAGACCCTTACAGATATATATATATATAACTGTATTAGCCCGAGGAAGAAGTTATCCAAAACAGACATTTGTTAGTTACTGTATTTGCACAGTGTGAAAATGGGAATATATATGTATATATATATATGGGAATATATATGGTATCATGGAAATATTCAAGCTTTTGAATATATATGTCTGGATCGGAGCGCTACAACACCTAGCATCACTCAGTGCTCGCCTTCTCCTCGGACCGTACAAACAGTGTACCAAACAAACCACGGTACAATAATCTTTATAAGAAAGGAAAAGTTCAATTATTTGCCTACGGGTGCGATAATGTCAGGTATCCCAGGCCAAAGTAGGTGAATATTTTGGAGGGAATTCACAAACGGAGCCTTTGACTAGTCGCAGTTTGACACCCAAGTCAGCGAAACGGTGTGTAAAAACTGCAATCCACTGGGAGTCTGTTTTTTCATCAGACCATACACATTTCGAACGGGTTCAAATGTACCCAATGCACCTCAACAATCAATCAAACTGGTGCCCAAAGCAACAACCAGAAAGGTGTCTGTGGTTCTCATACCTCTGTTTGATTGGTTTGCAATTAGAATAACTAGCCAACTCCCCTAGATGAACTGCCAGTGGTTCTTTGATCTGCTTATAACCCCGAATGTTGGCTCTCCATCCTTTTCTTTCGGTGGACAAACACCATTCCCATGGAAGGCAGTGAGCAGGGCTTCCTAAGAAGAGCTTTATCGTATGGAAGCATTTCACGAGGTGCAAGGAAATGGTGACCAGCCGCAACCTGAGAAAGAAACCCAACCTCGAACATGCTGAGGCTTTCGGAGTTCGTGAAATCAATCACACACTCTTGGAGAGCTAGAAGCGAGTTTGGCTCTCCTAAAGTTTACTACTAGTACACATCTGCCCTCCTATCTGGGATACAAAATCCGGAGCCAGTGCAAGGAAGACTTGTGGTACCCATGTATCAGTCAGCTCACATCCAGGCAGAAGATAATTATCTATTTAGGTGCACTCAAGTGTCTTCAATGGCAACCGGTATGTTCATTTTTCTGGCTCGGGGAAGAAAGTTGACTAGTTGTTAACACCATTCACGAGCTTTCCACCAACTCGAGAGATCCATACAGGTTAGGTTGATCTTGTCACAAACCTAATGGACCAAAAGTAAATATGCTTTACGAATTTGATTTTATACTGGGAAACACCATATACTTGTTACTTATCATCAACAGCAGTTTATGTCCGTGGAACTAACCGGATAGTGAGTCCCCGAATGCCCGGACTGCACGCAAGTGAAAAACCTCCTAACTCCAAGAGACCACCGGTTCACATTGCTTTACTTCATTGATGTGATACAACTCATCTTTTCAACCTTCTGGTGACTAACCTACAACCAGATCATCTTAGAAGTAGCCCCTAGAGGAAACAGCTCTGCCGGAAACATCCCATACCTAACTCTCATTTAGGAGGAAGTGGTGAAAGGTGTGATTTGGTGACAGAATTCATTCTTTAACTGAATTAAACCAGCAAACATTACCTCCGTTTTATTACTATCATTCGCGTTGTATAATCTAACTGAGAACTCAAGTGTAACACTTACATAAGTTATATCGAGGGGTTTTGAACCAACCTTGAACGAACCAATTATGTCGGCAACCACACACATAAACAAACAGTTCTCGGTAGCTCTTCGGATGTTTGCAATCCATTCACTTGTCGATATTCCTCATTTTCCAAAGCAGAATATCACTTGACACGACGGTTTGAAGACCCTGATCAAGAGATCCATTCATGTGGGTTACATCAAACTTCCTTGGGATGACTGGATTCACCGAATGATGTGACGTCTGTGGGCATTTAGTATATGCGCACCTGGAGTTAAACTTCAGCATGTATCTTCATGTTGAAAATCCTCTCAGTTTTTCACCTCTTCATTTACTTCTTTCTCGTCGATCGAGTAAATTGCTGGCCAAACGAGAGTAACCAAAACCGCTGCACGAGGTTGATGTTTGGATTAAATAGACGGAGACGGACTCTAAACGTTGAGTATCATCTCCGGAGTTTAAAAAAACCGCTTCTGTTGTTTTATCATGTTTGCGGTTTTGCCAATATCCAAAAGTGCATACTGGTAAATCTTAGATGTGTTCCTTTTTGCCTGACTGAATCCAGCCCATGGGTTTGTGTTAATCTAATCACCTGACCCGAATTTGTACACATTGTCTACTCATACCATTCTCA
Source organism: Echinostoma caproni (assembly GCA_900618425.1). Classification (NCBI taxonomy): domain Eukaryota; kingdom Metazoa; phylum Platyhelminthes; class Trematoda; order Plagiorchiida; family Echinostomatidae; genus Echinostoma; species Echinostoma caproni. The sequence continues at coordinate 36,188 of UZAN01041858.1, forward strand.
CCGTTCACACAAACGCCCACAAACATTTATCTCAGTTGGTCACATGATACCGATTGTTTTTCTCTATGGTGCATTTCGTCTGTCAACATGGAAAATTTGTTACCAGAGAATTTTTCATTTGCACAAGAGACGTCAGATTGCAAAAACACTTGAATTTTTTCATAAGATAACGGATGATTACATTCAATAACGGTTCCTCAACTGAATCAATCCCTTCTCCTGACAAGTCTCTGGGAGGATCACCACGCCCTCCTGAATAAAGGAACAAAATTCACCACAGATTAGGTGTGTCTGGTAGACTTTACACTCTGCTTACAATCAAACTTAAACAAACAAATCACGTTGAACAAGTGATCATTTAGATCGCTTTTATGGCTGCATGCGATTAGTGACAAATAGAGGACAGCTGTTCTAGAACATCTCCAAGGTCAATAAATAACGCATATTCACCCGGTTCGTTATTTTAGCATCATTAGTTGTGCCAAGTTTCGAGGGTACTGGAAACGAAGGTCGAATGGAACGTCGAGTAATACTCTATTTGCTCTGTCCGATCGGGTTCGTCTCTTGATGTAACCACAGTGCAACTACTTCTTTGCGTTTTTTTAGTCTGTGTTATTGCGCAATCAAACTCTTGCTGCCGGGTAAACTGAAAAGGCTAACAACTGTCTTGTTGGTGCTGTGATTTTATGGTACATATTGGCCGACATGTTTACCGCGCATCACATGATTGATCAACGCCGGCTGCCACCATACGCACGCACGCACGTCATGCGGATTTACTCTACTACAAGGTCGGTCAGCCTCAGCGAATCAGATGTCAATATTGATCTGTCCGCATTGATTGGTTCGTTGACTGCTCAGCTTGACGGCTTCCCGCTCTTTGGTAATACATATGCCAGTGCTTGGTCTGCTTGCTTTTGCGTTGACTCCTGACCTGCTCGCCGGTCTACGGACCGGCTGCGTGTACATTTGCATACTGCAAATAGAAGAATTGCTTAATTCACTATTTACTTTTTTACTTACGCGGTATACAGCAAGTTTAACTTGAATATCTCAGCACATGGACTGTAAAGACATCTGGTATGGAGCATGACTGGTAGATGATTCGTAACTGCTTATCGGTACAATCCCGAACCTGACCGTATGTTGCGTCATCGCCAGTTTCGGCCCAACGGTTCTCGTTAATACACCATGAGTAACAGTGACTATACAACTAAATACTATACAACTCTCGCAGGTCAAAGGTCCATTGTTGTATGTTCAGATTACTGCTACATAACGGAAAGTGAAGATTTTATCTACTGAATTTTGGCACGGGAGAAATCGAACAAAAATTAGTCTTCAGTCTTCAGGATTGAGGGCAGAGGGCAGGGTGCCCGTGTAAGCCCTATCAACACTGGGTCGAAGGTCCGATCACAAGTGTTCGTTCCTCCATAACCCCTTCAGGTGCTCATCCAGACGCCGTTTGAAAGCAGCGTCTGTCTTCTCTTCCACCACAATCGCTGGAAGGGAATTCCAGAGTGTTGCTGACCTAGGCGAGAGCCGGTAGACTAACGGAGGACCAACTGACAACGTGAGAGAGTGCCCCCGCGTGCGGTGGTCAAGGGTCCCTTCAAAACTGCAAAAGATCCATTGGCAGACGATGAATATGTGCCGGTTCCTAACCTGTTTAGAGAACCCTTTTCTCAGATATCAAGAGAAGATACCGCCACTAGTTACTGTCTTTGAAGGGACAACAGCTCGTCCAGTTCTGCTCTACGGTACAGAAACTAGGCCATCAAGATAACAGGATAAAGACCGATTGCCGGTGTTCGAACGTCGCTGTCTACATTACATTTCTTGGGGAAACAGGATAAGTAATGCTGAGTTTTTCCCACAGATTTTTAGGTGATCATGGGAGCCCACGGGAGCAGGAACCATCACGACGAGACTACACCTTGACGTGGTGTGATGGATTGTCCACCTCTGTGACCCAACGAGCTACACAGGATGGCTTCATAAAGCCAGGAGATCTTATCATGCCTGGAAGGTCAATGGGTAGAGGTCAGACGAAGTTCAGTCTCCTGGACCTACAGGTTGGGGGTTCGACTAGGATTGGCGTTTCAGTCGCTAAAAAGCGGTGGAGGAGTAGTCGATCCAAGTAAATGGGCCTCCATTTCGCCTCACCCGCTGCCTTGAGGTTAGGTTCTTGTTAGAACTAAAGGCTTTGGAAGGGAACCCTAATCGTTCTCCTGCTTAGTGGCTGGACACCCTAGCAGTACCCGTCCACCAAACCCCAATGCATTTACAAAATGTTGCTTTCAAGTGTTTCATTTACTGGCAAGCATGCCACCAATCGGGCGTTTCCATACCAACAACTAGGTAGATGATGTATCAGCCACCCAGTTTGGTTTCGTGCAAATAGCGAAATAAGGAGATAAAAGCATTCCGCGCTACTGGACTTAAGTTTAGTTACCAAAACAGTTCACTAAACTGTGATCGAGACATACTAGCGCGGCCTAAATTGGAAATAAATGGCTTTGCATCTCAGCTGCTTCGTTTCTGCCAAAAGTTGACCCGTTGATTGCAGCCTATGTTCGTTTTCAAGTCAGGTCAAATATTTGCTTTATGCACCCCGAAAGGTGGATATTCAGCAGTCACATAGTCATCTAACAATTATCGAACAAAATTATAACATAATTATCGTGAGCAGTGAAAATGAAAACAATTTACGAGATAACTGAGTAAGGGCCGACGCAATGCTTTCTGCGCTGACAAGAAAACGGGCAAGATAGGGCACCACAGAAGACCGATAAGCGGTCGTACGAGCAAATATACACTTATAATGGGATCGGGTGGAAGAGGAGGAAACACACTTGATAAGATCTTGATGTAATAGATGTGAAGGGTTATCCATGATTTTTGTTGACAACGAAAAGCATGACTTTGTATGTTGGGAAATGATGAAATGACAGATAGTTTTACGGGAAATCCCGCTACTTCTTGATAAATGTGTTAATGATCTTGAAAGCAGTGTAAAGTCATTTTTGAGCATCCCTGGAAAGATTACTGGGGACTGATACAAACATAGAGGTGAAATACAGGCAAAAAGAAAACGTTTAATCAAGAAGCGAGGGACGGATAATGTTTTCAGTCGTAAGACATAAAATGATAGTTTTCTGACCTTTAAAAATACAGAGACAACTTGGTCAGACCAACATAAGTTTCGGTTTATTAACACACCAATATACTTGACGTTTGGGGGTTGGACAATGGTGTCCTTGCCTATCTTCAAAGGGGGAAAAGATTCCAAGAGATTAGCATAACGGTTCCCTCTGTGAAGTGAGAACAACATGTCTACACATTTAGAGGGATTGAGAGTTATGCTCAATAGACCACTGAGCAAGGTTAATAAGTTGGAGGGTGGGGGTGACAGATGCATCAGGGTGGGTGATTCCGACCACAACATCGTCCGAATATTTAGAAGCAGGGAGTTTTGGAAAGTAGGAATGGATGAAATGTAAGTGGAAAGGAAGAACGGGGATAAAATGGCACCCTGTAATACGCCCTGTGTCAAAAGTAAGGAAGAGGAGGATCGACCAAGTTAACGTGTGAACTGTGATCGATTTATGAAATAGTTGGTGAGTATTGCAGTAATAGTTCGCGATATTCCGTGATTGCATAGCGTAAATCATACAGTAGTGAGGTCGCAGCTCAAGTCCACATTCCATTAGGAGCTACACTTCATCGGTGGAGTCATACTTCTTTCATCAGAACTCCCATGCCTGGGGAGCCCAAACAACTCGATGATCAGGTATCCAGTGGTTCTGGAAGCAGCTCATGCTTTGGAATCAGATTTTCCCAACTCCCCTTGAAGAGCTAACTGCAGGTAACTCATCAGCTGGGTCATGGGCTCCGGGTGTTATAATTCCAGAAGACTGGAGTTTGCTCGAGGAGAATGCCTCATTACTATAACCACGGTTAGGGTATGAATTATTTGGTGTACATATCACAAGATGCCTCATTTTGAACATATCATCCCTGTTCCAAGCGGTACACAGGATAAACAATGGAATAGTTCGTAGTTATCATCTTAAACACAGCGATTTGCTCCAAGAGTTCTCGTTCATTTTCGACCTTTTAAAGAAACCGCCAATTGCAACCTTTTGCGTTCCACTTACAAATGTGAGTAATACCTCACAACACGAAAACTGTCTTCTTGTCCTCTCACTTCAGTTAAAATATCCATGATAAGAGAACAAGATGCAACGTTGAATGCAGCTCATTAGGGGCATTTCGAGAAAAACCCCAAAAGTTAAAATCCGTTTAGCGTAGCATTCACTCCTTATTAATTTTGACCTTTTTCAGTTCTGTTTAGTATGCTAGATAGAAACAAAAGTGATATGATGTACTCTCGGTTGCTATTTATTTCGGTATATCTCCCTCTCTTTCCTACTCTCACACATACACACACACATCCAACCCTTCCCCGGTCTTCTAGGTACAATTGCTGTGGTTAGTCTTTTAACCGGTGAATTTCTGGACAAGATGGTACCAAGTCAATTAGATCTACGCGGTATGTTCAATAAACGTGTTTTCTACGTTTTGTTTGACACGATTGGATACATTTTTTAATCCCGAAATATTTTTTATGATGTTCTAATGGTGAGGTCATTAAACTCGATTATTTCAACCAATGCTTATTATTTCTGATAATAACATGATGATTCTGCGCTGAGTTAACGAATGGCAAATTTCGCGAGTAAAAGTCTATGCAAGAATAACTTCTGGTGCATTTCGCAGCATTTATCGACCCGTGGTTTCTCACCCCTTTTGTTCTTCATCGTCAATTTATTCAAAGTCTCAATCTGTAGTTTGTATAATTCACAATTTGCAAGTATATCTTCTTGCACGATATCCAGAATAGTATTTTTTTGTGGAGTGAACAATTGTTCTGTACTGGATTATTACCTCTAAAGGTCTAACTCAGAATAATTCGGACTTGCATTGAGTGAGTTTTTCTAAGTCTAGTCGAATACTTTCACCAACCACGTTGAACAATGTATATAAACCTTTTAAGAATCTCATAGACGTTTCATCTTTGTCACTTCCGTGTTACGTAACTCGTTTGACCCGTTTGATTGACCAATTCTCAATTCCGTTACCTTGCTGTTTTCCTTTTAAATAATTCCTGGTTTTATCTGAATGAACTGCTGTTCTATATGATATTATGTAAACATTTTTAATTCGCTTTGGTCTACGGTTAATCGTTTCTCATTATATAACTGTTTCAAAGCCAGTATCCCCTTTTTGTGACCTGTATAATCATTACCCACCCACCTGCGTCTTCGTTCACTCATCTCCAAATGAGTTTGGTAAAGACTTACCAACCAAAAAGATTTTGTTATTTAACCAGCGTAATTATATGAATGTTCAAATACAGCAATTTATTCCTATTACATTCTAACTAATTTAATGTGCGTGGACAGCTGATTGAGAACATGTGAAGTCGATGGCCAATATCAAGTGTGCCCATATTGTTTCATTTGCCTTATTCCTATTTCATTATATTTATATTCGTTGTTTCTGTCCCATGGTGATTATTCACTTTCCCGTAAGATCCACTGTACGATTCGACACCAAAATCACGGATTTGAAGCTTTCATTCCACGTTGTTTGTGGTAATTTGTCCGTATTCATTTCCATCTCGTGTTATTCTCGCTTCTTGTTCCACAACAGTCCGTATTCAGACGACATGCTAAACAAGTTATTGTACCTAAGTAATCCCTAAGTAATGAGAACGTGTCCACCATTTGCCTGCAGTCGCTTGAACAACGCCGAATATATTGAATGTTCTTAAGTATTCTTATTTGAATCATTCCTCTCAATAGAGCTTGATCCCCAAAGCAGTGAAGTGGTGTGTGTCTGTGTGTCTGTGTGTGTGTGTATGTGTGTGTGTGTGTGTGAAAACCGCAGTTCATTGGAGGACAAGTACCTGGTCAGATGTTACTTACCCGTTCAGAGTGTTTACTACAGCCTCTGACCCGATCGAGCCAGTGACCATAGCGGCCTAGAACAATATCCTGCATCTTACGATTTGACTTGGCAAAATGGGAATCAGGTTTTCAAACGCTGACTATAAACTTTCTGAAATTAGAGCAAATATCCTCACCATGAGAAGAAAGAGGTGCTTCAGGAGACAGATCCCGCGACACTTTTTGTTTTTAATGTGGGCGTCGTTCCCTCGACAAGTATATGGGTATTTCACTGTGAATCATTATCACCATTGTTTTTTATTTATTTATTTAACCCTCCATGTTGCCATTTTAATGGGCATTTCTCTTCTCACGCCATAATTGTTCCGTACATTGTTTTTGGTTCCAGCCAGTGCCAGCTCTGCCGATCTGAACCATTCATTCCTGATGGCTAGCAATGACAGCTTGGATCCGACTGCGCTCCGAGTCCGTTACGCCACAGCTCTCACAATGACTGTCGGTATTTCACAGGTATAGTGTGCCATTTCCACGCATGTTCTGCTGGCCGGAAGACGTTATTTGGCTGTTTTCTATGATATGTGAACTTTTCGTTTGAAGTCCCAGGTTCCAGTCCTCTGGGGATTTGCGCAACTAATGACAACCCACCAGGCTTCTGTGGGTTTTCGTTTATCCGTTCCTTTCTACATACTTGACAACTATGTTGTATATCTTGCTCTCGCTTGATACGTGTGTGTGTGTGCATATGGTCTAGTTACTAGATGGAGCTATATCGGAACACATGTTTAACTGTGAAAAGAAATTGTGTTGTGGTCGCGAGTTGTCTGCAACGGTTATTTTTTCAACTTGGTGATACACTTAGCGCTGTGAAAACTTGCGACGGTCTTTTATCATGTAGTCCTCCACGTCTCTTGAATACTTGCATCCGATTCTGTGAATCCGCACGGTCGATTTTGCCCGTTAGACCTTAGACATATCGGTTTTGCAGATCCTGTGTTTTGTACCCTTTTTGGTTTTCAATCAGACACTTTTCATTATACACAAGGCATCAATCAAACTTCATCGGGTGTTTTTGTGTGATGCACCAGTTGTGATCTTTGACCGGAACCAGCTTTTACCCACATCAAACAGGATCCTGTCAATTAAATTCACGTGTGATTAGTGTATGTTACATCCATTTGACATTTTCATACAAATGATACTGGCTCACCACACCCTATCACATATGAGTAACACATTCCGAACAAAATTCTGATATCAGGCACGACCACATCCACCTTGTGGAACTTAGATACCCGAAACATGCCCCATGGAATTGTTCTTTTTTATTCTGCACATGGTGCAAAAAAATAAAATGTGATGTATTAACCAATTCGCTAAATTGTGATTTCTTTCGATTGGTGCCACTGCGGTATTTTGAGAAATAAAACAAGTTAATAGTTTATTGAATATTCCCATCAAGAAAACACTATAACGAAAAAGCTTGTTTTCGATAACTTCCTCCTAAAGCTTATATATATATATAGGGTTCAAAATTGTCAAACCTGTGTAATGGTCTAATGCGATGAATATGATTGGTTGATTGGGATCTTCTAATATGTGGTTTGGAAATGTTCACAGTTGCTCGATTGAGCGAGCTGTTCCATTTCCGGTCTGCATCCGTGATTTATGCCATAGGTCACGGTTGTTTCGGTCGGCTGTGTCAGGACAAGGCCAGGATAAGCGAAGTGTTTGAACGAATCGCTTCTGAGAACAAAGTGGTGGAATGAGTAGGCGAGTAACCACCGCCTCGGCTGTAGCAAGGTGCCGTTGACGAACAGCTTTGGATGGGTTTATCCCAAGGTCACAATCAACTAATCATATTCATCACATCAAACCATTACTCTAGTTTGACAATTTTGAACCCTAAAATAGACGTATTAGCCCGAGCGTTGTTCGCTACAGTGTTTTCAGTAGGTTATCATGAAACCAATTACTAGTTTGTGACTTTGTGACCCAAGATATTGTTGTCTTGCGCTTCCCCAGAATCCTACTATTTCCCTCTCTCATTAATCTGAGTTCAGTTTTAAATAAGAAAATCATTATCACTATCCCCATCGCATAATTGCCTGCATTATAACGCATCACTCACACTCATCCTCTGTAGTTTGCGATGGGTATTTTCCGCATGGGCAGTGTGATTCGATACCTTTCCGGGCCGATGACATCCGGGTTCACAGTCGGTGTTGCTACACACGTCCTCACCAGTCAGGTAACTACATTGCTCGGTGTGAAAATTCCCAAACCGGTCGGTCTGTTCACGGTGCCTCGGGTAAGTCATGCTGGACGTGTGTAACACGCCATGTTGTACGTGTTTGATGCCAGTTGCACTTTGACACTTTTCGTAATCAGAAAGTTATCACATCCCAGTGCCATGTGATCTCGCTCTCTCTCTCTCTCTCGCTCTTGAGTCACATACATTCGAACTCCAGAATTCCAACGGAACTGAAGACCTAATCTCGTCTGATCTGATACCCTGTAGCACTAACTGAACGCATCAGTTTATGATTGACGTTTGCTCTCCTAAGTTGTGACGGATCTTGCTTCACCAATCTGCTAACCTTTCTGGACCGCGTGACAGAACATCTTGACAGAGAGGTGGGAGTCAAAGTCTGCTATTCAGACCTCAGTAAAGCCTTAGACTCAGCGAACTACCGGCTGCTGCTGGGAAAGCTAACGATAATGGTCATCCACCCTAGTTTAGTCAGGTGACGGGGAGCACCTTTCGCATTAAGGTAGAAGGGACTTGGTCGGGCTGCGGACATGCGTATAGTGGAGTTCCCCAAGGCTCGGTCCTTGGACCATTGCTGTTCCTGGTACTCATCAACGACCTAGCTCCCCGCCCATTTTACCCGTCGTTCATTTTTTTGTGGACGACATTAGGCTTCTCGGCTCGCACCAGTGGGAATACTTCCAGCTATACCCAGATACAGTGCTACTAAAGGAAGATAGCTTGAATACTATTGTACCTATATTAAGTATATGTTTCGCCTCTTCAAAGTGTAAAATATTTTTACAAGATTGGGTTGACCCAGCCCGCGACCTCAACCCAACCGATAAAATAATAGAGGAGGTGGATAAATTTTGCTATCTTGACAGCTATATCTCATCTGGCTGACGCGTCACTAATGAAATATCGGCACGTATACAGAAGGCTCGGTTGTCATCCTCCAACTTATGATATC
>UZAN01041859.1:3602-18815 GCA_900618425.1 Echinostoma caproni
TATATATATAAGAACAAGCTTGGAAGCACTTTGAAGCCATTTCGACTTTGTTTGGCTTCATCAGTAGCGAGAACCAGGTTCGGAATATTTACGAGCAAGATGGGATGACCGTTATAAGTTTTAAAAAATGTATCCATAGCATCACCCCAATCTGGATTATTCAATGTGCATCTCAAATTCCAATTAATGCTCTGACATTCAATTAGATAAGATACTTTAATGACTCCAAATAATCTCCTAGGTGAGCGGTGTATGAAGCTTGCTCGATGAATCAGTCGTGTATAATGTGAGAATAGTGCCTAATCTGTCAACGAAACGGCTCTTCATGATACACATTTAGCAGTTTCATTGACTGAAGTTTCGCAAAACTAATCCGCACTATCAACTCCACGGAATGACCGAATGAACAATTAATTTATCACACTGAGACACCCTTGCCGCCATGTTTTCTCACCTACTCATGAGATAGTACGTGGACCGATACACCCCGTTTGCATATCATTCGGATAATTTTCAATTCCTTGTGTGCGTTTATCATAATTTTTGAGGATCTGAACAACATCGGAAGTGAGGTAATACTTTTGGCGATGGGTGTCGAATCCAACTACTTCGGTCTTCTTCGAAAAAACAACAGTAATTTTAGTGATGGAATTCCCAGACAAAAATTTGTGTTCACCTTTCTTTGTTAGCCAGGTTAGCAACCATTGGACGTTCAAACCGGCTCTCTGGCTTACCACTCGCCATGCGAGCGCAATCAGACCCCGGCCCGAAGGTCACACTCAGACTTACGTAGGCCGGCGGGACACGTTCGCACAACTGCCATGAGGATGAATCAGCCTGACCGCCAATAGCCAGGGCGGTATGCTGACACAAGCGTGTGTGTGTGTGTGGGGGGGGCTAATACCAGACAGGTTCAAGCCTGTATTTAGGTCAGTGTCTAGACCGTGAAAACCCAACTTCCAAATCATTTTGGCCGAATGAAACAGTCACCAAGATGCGGGGACCAACTGTCTGAAAACTGAATTCGGATGAGATGAGTGTGATGCGCGCTAACCACTTGTCTATCGGTAAACGAAAAGTTCGGCTGCGATTCCTCAGGCACCTCGTACAAACTTTACAGTTTTTCACAAATCCCCCCGGTTCATTGATAATAAAAGAAGATAAAAGAATTATCTGCCGAGTAATCTTCTCTATCAACTGTCTGACATCGTATTCTCCCATCAAGACAGTCTTCAACTGTCATAGAGAGTCATAGTGACTCTTCAAATCCGCTTTTTTCCAACCTATCCTGCAAATATTCGGTTTGATTGAAATAGCGTGATCAAGATGGTAGCGGGTGCTTCTTTGTAACGTGACGCACACGAAACCCTTGTACAATAAGGAAACTTTGCATTCGTAGGTCGTTGTGTTGCACAGTGAAAATACGTTACGGATAAACTTGAGCAAAATACCAATTCGCTCTAAGCTTTCCAATCCAATCGTTGATAGATATCTGCATTTTTAAACCGATCGATCAATATGCTTGCTGTTCATCGAAATACCGGGTGATCTCGTGACGTGACCTCTTTGATCTCCATTTTCCGATGACATCCCATACAGTTTTCAGTTTTGTGAGAAACCCTCTGAACTGGAAAAAATAAATATGTCAGCGTTTGAACTACAGAGTACACATGTGTCTGGCCTACGTAACAAAGTTCCGGAATAAACTATCATTACACATTGTAAGAAAAACACACAAGCGAACAAGCCCGGTTACGGTGATTCATCTGCAGGCTAATATATCCCAATTTATGTCAAAAGTTTAGTAGGGGAAGAAAGACATAAATTGTTATGTATTAGCCTGTAGATGAATCACCGTAAACGAGCTTGTTCGCTACTGTAGTCTTCTTATAACAAATTTCATGAATTCCGCTCATAAGACGTTAAACTGTCTCACGTAAAGCCTACCATTGAGTTTTACTGAACTGATTCATTTCGACACTCCTTTCGTAGACCCACCATCTCTGCCCTCCTGGATCTTAAAGCGGCTTTCGAATCAGTCGACCGCTCTAAACTCTGGCGCTGCCTTTCCCTGAAAGGTGTGCTCGAGAAGTTTATTTCAATACTATAATCTCTTTATACTAATAGCCCAATCGAGTCCTAGCTTACGGCACGTTTTCGCCCGAGTTCACCTCGGAAAGTGGGTTGCCCTCTCTCTCCTTTTCTACTTAACTTTGTTATATATTTGATTATGGAAACAGCCCTATCCTCGTGCGGGGATAGCGGTATTGATTTATTCCCAGGCGGCAGGCTATCTGATCTAGAATATGCAGACGACATTGTCCTACTAAGTGAAGAACCAGGTAAGTTACAAGCTTTTCTGGATAGTTTAAGTGCTGGTGTAACCAGGTTCGGTATGAGTTTTGCACCTTCAAAGTGTAAAATGTTACTTCAGGACTGAGTTGGTCCTACACCCAGCCTCACCCCAACTGGGGAAGTAATAGAGAAAGCAGACAAATTTTGCTATCTAGGCAGCTACATCCCACCCGGTGGACGCATCACGGGTGAAGTGTCAGCTCGCATACAGAAGGCTCGATTGGCATTTGCCAACTTGAGACATCTGTGGCGCTGTCACGACATCCGGCTGTCTGTGAAGGGTCGAGTGTATGCTGCAGCAGTTCGGTCAGTTCTGCTATACGGTGCAGAAACTTGGCCATTAAGAAAACAGGATAAAGATAGACTGTCGGTGTTCGAGCACTGCTGTCTACGCAGCATTGCACGAATCTGGTGGAGCAGCCGGACGAGCAATGCTGAGGCTAGTCGCAGAGTTTTAGGTAAATGAGGTCGCCCACTGGAGCAAGTGGTCGACTTCCCTTGATTACGTTGCTTGGGGCATGTGGTACTCATGTCACCAGCTAGGTTGCCACGGTGAGCGAGGCAGGTAGTGGGTGGAATAAATCCAAGGTTGGTCAAGCCTAGACCTGGCACGAGGGTATGAAAACCCTAACCAGGAGTCTCGGTCACATAGGTCCAGTTAGGCTCTCTGGATGGGGACCTCGGGATGGTCATACCCGATGATTAGAGACACTGAGTAATATGACTGAGTGTCGTAAACAGTTGCGTTCGTGCATCTTGTCGATTTCCCTGCAAAATTAGTGCAATGAAATCCTAAATTTTCTCTTCGATCCTACTTTCAATCTTTCTTGTCTTTCTCCTCATGTTCATCCAAATGAGCAGCCAAAAGACAGCAACCAATACCGGCGCACGATAGTGCATGGTTATTCGTTGTAGAAACTGAAACTGAATCATTTCGAAATGACAGCGTGAAGTCTCGGGACCATCATTTATTTGAGATGGAAAATGTTTTTGGCGAATGGTTAGCATATTATGTTGTTGTAAAGGAAAAACAGAATATACAAATGCATTGGGGAAATTCGGTGCATTCCAGTACCTCATTCGTAAAAGGTAAATGTCCGTAGCATCAACGATGGTTTTTAAACTAATTCTGCACAAATATGGCATCCCCATTTAATTGTTTATAGGAAATGATCTAAGTTTGAGTGGTTGAGATGTTTTATTGTCTTCCTCCGAGTTACCCTTTTCACATATGTTCCCTCAAAGGAATTGGTGTTAGGTGAGTACGAAGTAATCTTTTGGATTTAACCGAATGACGTATTTTTGGTTGAAATTCACTAACTTCTCTGCAATTTCTTTTTACTCTAGTTCATGTTCTGACTATTTTTCAGCAATAGTGACGAATACCTGAGGATATTATTGTAATGTTAATAATGTGAAAAAGAGAAAAGTTTGGGGTGTACCAGGGAAAAGCAAGAACTTCGATATCATCATCTCTACCGAAACAAACATTCGAGTGGACCGAGGTAACAGCTATATGCTCAAAATGAAAAACAAAAAGGACAATTAACTGTGACAAGCATGCTTCAGCTTTTTATGGTAATCAATCACCGGATCTTGCGTTCAGAAAAGGCGTGAAAAAGCGACGGATGTGCGGGGTTTGCTGATGGGAATAACTCAAGCGTATCCGAGCTGTTCAATCAAAATGGTCCACAATTACAGCTTTACAACAGTGTTTCCTGGGAAACACCTCATTATGCAACTTCCTAAATGTGAACAAAACGTGATTAAAATCACACTTTTGGAAGCATGAGTTGTTACACATCAATAGGACTGATGTCAAATTTCACCAAGTGACGGTCGCTTTTGCATTTATCAAACAAAGATATGTCTGTTCACACGCTAGATTAAACATCAACCTATTCTGCACTGTCGTAACTAATCGAACGGCCTTGATTGATCAGACGCGTATAGCACATGCAGGGAGAGAGAGACACGTTCGTCTCCAAGCGAACATAATCTATTCCTGGTTCACGGTCCAAAAGGTAGGCTGCACTTGGCTTAGCCACGTTTATCAGACGCACACACACAGACACGGATATTGCTGGTTTGATCGATTAACCCAAATATAGGACATCGCTCAGTTTCAAGGTCGTCTCTTCCACCGTGCACACGACCGCACGTCTTTGCAAAGCACGATGGTAAACTGGCCTCAGTGGTTGATGGACTGGTGTGATCAAAATGGATTTGCCAGACGACATTATTTTTACTCCTTTGCTAGCTCTGTTAGCTTTGTTTTGAACCTGCCCATCTAAATGATTTTGGATTCATTAAGTAAAACAATCACAGGAGAGAATCGTTATTACAGAAGTGGTTGAATGAACCAAAAGAGAACACGAATAAATGATAATAAAAGCAAAACTAGAAATAAAATAAAATACTACATTGTATCTGTCAGTTTAGATTAGGGTACAACTAGAATGGCTGTGTAATTTTCGGATTGAAATCCCACAGTGAAACATCCCCGTGCAATGGCATTTATTCGTTAATTATACTGTGCGTATTCAAACTATCCCAGCAAGTAAAGAAAAACCTATCGGTTATCTTAAAATGCTCGTTTTTCTTCGTCAAAGTAAGTAGTGAGTAAGTTTACGGAGAATTTTTCCATGTATTATCTGAAAAGCAAACGGAAAAATGTCATTTCAACGGTAGTGCATTGTATTAAGTATGTAAACCTTTTTAGGTATGAAATCAGAAGGAATGGAATAAAGAGATTTGATTACTGTATTGATTAAAAAGGATAAGGAGAGATACAGTCTTTTGAAAAGGTTTTCGTTATCTATAATGCAGAAAAGTTCTATTGGTGGTTTTTATTTAGTTTTTTCTTTTGGAATAAACTCAATTGTAATTCATAGACTACATTACTTTGATCCCCACACCTCTGATATACTTATTCAGATGAGCAGCTGAAATTGCGACATTGCTTCGGATTTGAATGGATCATCAATAAACCTAGTTCAAGTGAACAATGAATTGGCGTTTGAGTGTGTTTTAATCTTTGAATCTTACATTTACTCGAGGAGCCATTTGGAAAGGATGAAATAGGGATAGATATTTGACTAGCAATGAATTGCATTGTTCTTAGCCAATTTTTCAGTAAAATAAATTTTCGTTCCTGCTTCCATTGATGTTTAACGTATACTACTTTTCCATGACGTGTTTCATTCACACTTGACTCACAGTAACTTCTGGGAAATGGTCTGGGATAGATGATACTGATCCGTACTGGTCGTTTTTCAGACTGAATCTTGACGCACAATCCTCATTTCATACACCTTGGAAGCACTAAACTCGATTTTTGCTCTCCTTAGACCTTTGTTACTGTCGGACCGGATTGGCTTACTGATTATCATCGAAGATGACATTTCAACAAACTTTAATTGGTGATTCTGGCCAACCCTACTGTAAGCTGGTTGATACAGTGGTAACGCATACCCCTTCGATGCGATGGGTCCGAAGATCAAAGCCAGGACGGACGGTGTGCATGTACTACTGGTCAGCTCTAATGACAGCAAAACTCCAATTCGGTGCTTCTCAAGTGCATGGTTGACTGGAGGAGGATTGTGCGTGAAGATAATATCTGAAGGATGAGAAATCAAAATAATTTTCTCATTCGGTTTGTTAAGTATTGCTTGTGCATGCGTAACCTGAAAACTGAGTTCGGTGTTCCTCCTGAGCTTTCGGGCCAGTACCAGTTGATCTATTTACACTTATTTTTAGCTTATATTGATGAAGTATGGATACGCAATCAGGACTGATCTGTTGCTACTGCATAAAATATTCTCTCGAACATTGTTGTTAATTAATGACACTCGATAGTAGTAATAAATTCGTGGCATTGATACGTAGAAAAGCAGGTCTTCATGAGAACTAAATGGTACGCCACATGGACACAGAGACGTTCAGGGGAGGCAGTCGAGATGTTGTGCCTGTTTCAAGTGTTTCTCACCTAGAGCGCGAAACTTTTGTCCCATGTCAATGAAAAACTTACAAGATGACGCCAAATCAGCACGGTTTACCTAATGTGCATTACATTTTTGTCCAAGTTGACATATTCAATCAGTTTTATTTTTTCAAACCATTTGGATTGGCAGAACAAAATAGCACGGGAGTGCTATTGAATACATCCTATTTTGTGCCTGCTAACTTGAGTACCTTCGTTTAAAACAGTGATGCACATATGTCGATCCATAAGCAACTGTATCACGTACAAAAAGGGAAAACATAAACCAGGCAGAGGATTAATAAAGGCTTAATTTAGTATCGAACTGAACACTTAATTTAATCTTTTGTGAATAATGCTGGATTTGATTCGGTTTCAGAGGGGAAATTCGTCGTGAAATAAGTATTCAGGTTGATTGTTTCCAACCGAGTCATAACCCCGAAGGCTAGTGTTGAGATGAACGGGGTCCGTCGCCCGCAACAAATACGCAAATGTGAGTTGCGCCAAATCAGCTGCCGAGTGGGTAGCATGCTTTCGTTCAACCTGTGAGGTACCGGTTTCGATCCCCATTTGGGTCGATGGATTCGTACTGCTGCGGAAACCCAACCAGGTTGAATCAGCTGTCCAGTGCTTCCTAGCTTTTCAGTTCACGCTTCATTTGCCATATACCCGACAAGTTTCGCTTTTGAGATAATTTAATGTCAAACGATAAGTGACTCATCTTTGGTCACCACAAATTCGCTTTGAACAATATTTTGTGCTGTAAACTGCGATCCTTCACTCAGTTTGATAGACCGTTCATTTTTTTACATAATGCCGAAAAATTCATCGAACGGATGTAGCACTACAGTACTCAAAATTCAGCTTTTCAAAAGCGGCTACCGTAATTCCTGACCCGAGGTGCCGGGAACAAGGCAACAGAAGTAGAGTTTACTTAATGAGGTTAAATCATTGCACTCTGAGTGGCGCTATCTCAAAGCATTGCATCAATTTCTTCATCGCATTACCACACCTTACGTCACCATTAACTTTCTTTCTTTGATTGTGAAACTTCAAAGTCCACGGCTAAGTGGTTAATAAAATTAGGAAAAAATATGCTAATCAATTTGTGGATATATGAATTCACTAGTTAGCTGAACCCGATTTCAGCATTCTATTCCCTGGAAAAAGTGTTCATTAGGAACAAATTAGGAGGGATTAATCAGAAAGAATTTGATTAGCAGACTCTGAAGAGACCCAGGTTTCTTTGTTTTTATTGATCAGGTTGTGAAGCTTAGTGTAATTCAGAGGCATGGGTTGTTTCCATGATCGCTTGCACGGATCACATATTATGGTGAGCACAGTGGTGGAATAAGTTAACCCAAAATTCTGATCGATTTTATATTCTGAAATCCTAACGATTGAAGAATACTTTCGGAACTTGGTAGAGCATTTAGACAAAAACTACATCTTATCCATGCTATTTTCTGCTCCAAAAAATGATTACACCCTGAGAAAGGGAATTTCATTTTTACCAAATGCATATTATTGTTTTGTTACACGGGTCGAGTGATCGGAGATCGTATCAAGCGATGTGATTTGACCAGAATTCGATGTAAACAGCGTACAGCTAACAACCGCCCCCACTCGCCTCCAATGGCGTTGGTATTCTCGTGCAACTGGAACAAAAGTAGTTGTAGTTGTGTTTACACGACAACGAAAATTAAGTCAAGGATCAGAGGGACCACCGGTAAACTGTTCCAATGTTTAACCGGGCACTGAAGATGCACAAGTTCTCGTGTTTCATAAACAGTTTCTAACGGATGGGGCATATAGTAAGTATACGTTTACTGTAGTTTCTAATAAGTCATACCAAAACCCATAAATAAACAATCAACCGCAAAGCTCGCTATCTCGATTGGTGATAAATCGTTCTGAGCGTCTACTAGAATGTCTAAACTTTGTGAATACCTTTTTTCCTTTGGTACTAGGTTAAAAAGCGGAGATATCTGAGATTTTGAAAGACAGTTTTTATGTCAACGTATTGTTCTGTATGTACATGCATACAAACTTAGATGTTAGGTGACCATGTGCAGCGTACGATCATTTCAAAACCATCCACATGCTCAGCATACATAGCTGTTTTCGGTGACGAGGATTCGAGAAGAATCCACTTGGTATCCTCCGCCTCTTCTTCCTCGTCCTCGTCCTCCTCTTTTTACCGTTCTGATTGCCTGGTATGTCCAAATACAACGCGATCGACATAGATCATCTTCACACTTCCGGCCATTCAAATCATCATTTCGATAACGGACTAGGTAAACGCTGTGTGCGAATTCAAGCAGATCAAACAGATCCATCACGGATAAACGCCTTTTCAAACAAAAGAAAACAAAAAATGAGTGGGGATCGTCTACACTCACAATCCATCACTTAACTCGTTCCCTACGGTTAAAGGAGTGAACATTGGATTCAATCAGTTCTACTTTACTTGCACTGTATTGGGGATGAAAATCAGTGTCGACGTTCTGTGCATAGGTAGTTTATTTTGAATGAACGCTGTAGAACAATTCTAAGAAGTATCGCATATATTGATTGACGGTTGTGTTGTGGATGATTTTTCAGAAACATTAATATTCGTTCTCTCAGACTTCACACGGTAAAATGTTTGATATCACTCATGTTATCGACATCGATAACTGGCTTATGTGAACCACTTAACTTTACATTGCGGTGGATATCCTATGGAACTTCAGTTGTGCTCTGTGGAACATAAGATAAGCTATGAATAGCTTTTTTTGCCATGGCTTAGGAAACATTGAGTCACTCACTGTGAGAAGACACCGTACAAACAGTAGTTCGATGCAGTGCAGTCATGGGAGGATTCTTGATGATCTTTCACGATGGGCTGATTAAGCTTGTTCCACTTGAGCTTCACTTCTTGACATTGAATTTGGTGTCCTTGAAAAGGTCTTATTAGGAACGCTGGAACGCCACAAAATTGTTTTTTGTAAGATACTTCCTATCACCTACCTGATTCGATTAATTTCATTTCGGAATCCACCTTCAACGACAATCGCGGCATTTCTAGTCGGATCATAGTAGGCTTGAAGATCTCTCAATCATTCTATTGCTGCAGTGCATTTGAATTTGACTAACACACCCATTTCTTACGCAATCAATCACTGCATTGAAGAAGCAAAATGAATGTTGACATCTAGTGAAAAAAACGCCATTAAAATCTCATTCTCAGTTACACCAAACAAAAGACTAACATTCTCCTGCAGGCAGTTTGTTTACAAACCAAGTTCAAGCTTGAAAAAATGTGTAGGCAACATGATCTAAGTCTGGTGTCTGAGACAATCAGTCCACGTGAACGACCCTTTGGGATCGTACATGGAAACATGTTCAACAGAAGTCAAAACGTTATCCACAGGGTTTAACCCTAGACTAATATTATACGCCATGAGAGCAAAGCGAAACTAGGAGTACCGATTGATAACTCGCAAGGTTTTATGCCCCAGTACCTGTGTAAACCAACAACAACAGCAACAAATTTGAATAAGGAAACAACAACAATACATGTTGTAGTATTCCCGAAGGGAGAGACCGAAACTATGACCTTGGATTTAATCAAAAACTAAATTGATTAGATGATAGGTTGGCTTCGATCCCTGTCGAAGTGACCCATGAGGAATCGAGCACACGTAGTTTTACAATTGTTTGGACTACGCCACCAACCCTGACTAAATTCCCGTTTTCACCTCAGCATATGACAAAACCCAGTTGTGTCAGACGGAGCAATCTCTCAGATTACGACTGAAATTGAAATAAACAAATCTCTAGGACCGGATTTTGTGAAAAATGAAATCATTCACTAGCAATCATCATGACTTCAGTAGTGTACACAAATAAAGATTCGATAAGCTGTCACTCGCTCACTATTCGCAAGTTGTCAACCTACCAGTTGGATTCAATGCTTTACAAGCCACTCACGTAGTAGACTTGACTTTCCGATCACACACGTAAAGCTCTGCAAGACTCCTTGAGGTAAATTTGCTCTTTTCAACCTGTGTCTCGGGGTTGTTCCATCAGACGCTAAGTCATACATATGATAAATCACTTGCCTTCCATCCACATAATTTACCGCGCATGTTGGTAATTTTTTGAAAGCGGTCTCAGATTGTTTTTTGAAATAACAAACGAACCAAACCACACTCAGATTGTTGTTCAAAGACCTTTTCAATGAAAGGACCTGAATTTTGACTACGTGGAGTTAACACCCTAACAAACACTGTGAATTTTGCGATAAAAAGGACGATAAACTGGAGTGATCACACACACTAAGTGATGACGTTAGTCAGAGGATTGACCGAAACAGCTCTCTGACAGCTGAGTGGAACGGTGAAATCCGTGCTGACGAGATTGGTTATAGCGTGATCAAGAATACTACACAAGTGGAAATTACTACGGTGCTGAAAAAAATTGATGTGGGATTATTGATTTATCACAATTTATATTATTTAGTTCTCCTTGTTTCTTCCATTAAACTAGCCGCCTCATTCAAGTCCCTCTTGTTGCATTTTGGCAGTGCACAGGTCGATAATCGATTGTGAGTGCAACTTTGACGACTGAAGGAAGAGAATCACAAAAGCATTACGGAAATGGAAGCAGGAAACAGTCATTAACACGATAAAGTCAAATGATAAAGCTGATTTGCCGGTTACAAAATACTAAATCGTACATGAAGCCAAGTCAAGGTTAATGATAATGAAGAGAATTTCAGCCCGTCTTGCTGGAATGATGTGAATCCAATCTACAGAGGAAAGTGAGTCCGCACAGCCATATTCCACAACCAAAAGAAACGGGAGAAAAATGATCAATCAAATTTAAATCTTTCGATATGATCTGAGATTATATTTAAGTGGAGTTCCCAACAGTAAACAGTAGCAACAAGTTCATTCGAGTGATAGTTAATTCATTAATAGAAATCAAACTAAGTAAATTGTGTCCCCAACGAAAGCTCATTGACTCTGTTGAGGACAATCAGACTCATGTCTCAGCTTACCCATCGCCACATAAACCAAAGTGACATTGGGACAGAGTCCCGTGGGCTTCTACCCGTCATCCTCACCCCCTCCCCCCACCTTCACGCCGTTTTGCATTTATGTGATTGACATCCCTCTCGAATATCCTTTGAACCCCGCTTGGAACTCTGCTTGCGCTCCACTTTGATCAACTTGAAGCTTGCCACTCATTTGGGGATTAAATCATGTCCATAGTGCAGTCTGGTGAGCGCTGTTCAAACAAACCTCATCTTTTCTTTGTTCCTTGAGGGCGATCCTCATAAGAGTTTCTGGTTGGGTCGTTCCCGGGTCTGCTGCATTAAGTTATCCACACTCAACCATTCAGTGTCGTGCATAATCATTAGAAATCTAGCGATCGCCATGGCAGGCGTCCAAAATCCAATCCAATCAGCGTTTGCATTTGACCGTGCACGGTATCCTCGGTGGTGTCACAATTTATGTTCTCGGTAGAGATTGTCGGCCTACTACTGGCTTTTTAACTGGTGTTATCTTGGAGTTTCGTATCACTTTATGAACTTTGCTTCCATCATGGTACAAAGGAATGCAATTTAAGCACTACATCTTCAATGATGAATTATTGAGAAAACTAAAAATGAGCTGTTGTAAGCTGAAATGAAGAACGATGACTAATATCTTCATAGTTCTAGCATGGAAAATCGATGAACAATGAACTCAACGGGGACAGATCACAGTACGATTCTAAGGAACTGTTTGATGGTGATCCTTGACACACACACGTGGTAGGCAGCTGCAAAGAATATAACCGTTTCTAGTGATGTGGATACGCGTGTGTCATTCAGACTACAAGTGAGAATTGAAATGGAAATTGAAATCAGCTGATGAATCCCTTGGTCCCAATTGCNATTCATCGGGGGGGGGGGCGAATTGAATAAATAATACGGTCAGCATGTATCCAGTGATCTTTGGAAAATGTCCAGTCAGGACCCGTATTTGCATTCAGTCGGTGTTTGAACACCTCAATCAATTATCAACCATGTTAACCAAGGGAAAACTGTGCCTAACTGACCGTTGATCGAGGTAGCGTGTCTAGAACGACGCGCAAAAGAGGAGTGCATTCTACTGGGTAATACTCTATCACCATTGATTGTGTGATTGAAGACTAAAAAACTGTGTAGTAAGTTTCACTAGCAGTGCGTAGTACCGAAAAAATAGTTGGGAGACAATCTAACTCTTAAATGAACTGGATTTAGAAAAGACGTCACGGAATGCAATATCGGTTTATCCATAGCAAACATGCGGACTCATCATAGTGGAACAATGCAATATTTTCACTTATTTCAATTATTCATGATTACTAGTTCCGGAAAGGTTCGGTTGAACCCTGACCGGAGATACAGTGGGAATGAGTTTTGGGCATAATGTGGTATGAAGCTTACGACATGATTGCACAGTATATCTTGCAGTCGTAAACTTGGAGACCAAGAAGCGAGGGACAAAACCAAATAAATTATAGATGTGCCCAAAAGGGACAACCTGCTAGTTATCATTGATCACTCAATGAAACTTTTAACACAACTCACTTTTTAACCATAAAACTCAGTAACCATAGTCCTGTAGACAGGATGAAGCAACTTCTTGTTTATTCTATAAGTTTTCCTCTATGGGTCTCACCTCCAGAGATATATTTTGTTTCCCATTAATTAGATGCAGGTTGTTTGTTACGTAATTGTGTGTAATTGCCGATGAAGACAGCTAGATCGTTGTTTCGCTATTATTATTAACATTGCTATTATTGTTGTTGTTGTGACGTTCAAGAAGTGAGAACCAAGGAAAAGGAGAAACACGGAGATCTTCGAATGTTAGACTTCACATGAAGTGAACATTTTCAGTCGATATATTCATGCCATAACGGCATTTTTTCTTTGACCGTCTAGGTCAGGGGTAGGGGGCTTAGACCCCAGCTCATAGGATTAACGTTCAACTCACGTACTATTGAGGGTAAAGCGATTGTCAAATGCACTTTCTCGACGGTCACAAATGTCTTTTTTATTGCAAATATAATGAGTTTAACTGACGGGGGGCATTCGATTACCCGGGGATTGAAACCCACACTTCCACAACTCGAGATAACCGTACAGAGTGCTCTGGGTATATCAAGTCAAACAGGTTGATGGAACCATGCCATTCTAAAAACAGAAATGCTCGCATCTCTCACTTTGAAGCTACCGATATTCATCTCGATCGGTGTGTTCTTTCTTCTGAATATCAAAGTGGTTTATAGGCTAGCCGTTCATACAATTCATCTGGACCTACAAAATGGAAATGGTACCCAGACAAACTTGGGATGTTTAATTGTGCGAGAGAGATGACAAATTATTTTGAACTCATCAAGGTATATCAAAAGCGCTCTGATCCTGCCAGGAAACTTGTGACTTGTCTGATGACAAAACAGATGGTGAGAGAGAAGGTACGATCAGAAAAATCAGCATATTCAAGGTGCAAAATCCAAATCGAATTTGAATCTCCTTGCTCTGGCCTTCGCCCGCCCGCCGTCCCTTCTGTGCCCAAATTGCGTGATCCTATGAGTCTTGCGTGTGTTCCCTTCTTACATTGGCCAAGTCAAGCTCAGTTGCTCAGTTGGGTGTATGCTACAGACAATTCACTCGAAAGCACTCGATTTACTCCGCTTCACGCACGCACGCGCGCGCACGCACCTCTGAACTTTACTTGCGATTCCACAGGCACAATTCTCGAATCCGTTTTGCAATGCAGTCTGTTGATATCAATACAAAACAAAACCGCTCTCAGATCGACGAATACGAGTTCCCTCCCCCTCCACAAACCGTGTTTTCTGTAATAGTCCGGCTGTGATAGCTGAGTGTTCCATCGTGCATTGTGTGCTGATTTCTCTTTCGAACAATAATATTCCACCAGTTCTCGGTCATGTAAACAATTCCGAACTGAGCGCGTGCCACACGAGAGGTGTAGGCCGGAGAGTCGATGGACTATTTGTTTTGGTAGAATGACGCACGATTCATTGTGTATGTGTTTGTGGAACAGGATTTCCAGACAGTGGAAGTCCAAAGATTGGGAGCAAAGGATGACAGTGAGTCAGCTCAAAATGTAAACACATCTTGGGATTGGAGACCTTGACGAGGAGTGGTCCAGACCGGGCTATCTTCGTTGGTATCAGTCCGTGACTCATCTCTAAAAATGAATGAATCATCCAAACCAATTTTCGAAATATCGCCTTCACCTGACCGAGAAAATATGCGCATTCCACACATGCATTCTATCCTTATCCACAAGGAAGTGGATTTAACGAAAGTTACTTAAACGTAGAGGTATTGGGAAAACATGCACTACTCAAATTATACTAGTCGCCATGGTAGTTCATGGGGATATTGAAGTTCGATTGTATTCAGACGAGATGACTACAATACCTGACCTCAAATATCAATTTTTATGAGAAAGTAGGCAGACATATCAGAGGTGGGACAAACATTTAAAAGTATGCGGATTCGGCATTACCCTCGCACACTGACATTTTCATCACATTTGTTCCTCCCAACGCTTAGTGTTCCGAGCCTCATTCATGGGATTGTATATGCTATTGTTCCACATCGGGGGCAACATATCTACAATAATATCCACGGATGTTTTTGGTTCTATTTGTTGAAGACCATTAAAATATACGATTTCTCGATTTTGATGACGGTTGCTGGTGCATCAGTTGTAAACTAAAAAAGTTCGGAATAAATACCCTTCATCCATTGTTATCAATTTACCCGTACGATATTTGAAAATGAAATGTATTTCCTAAATGGGAATCATTTTGCACGAGTTTGA
>UZAN01041859.1:30802-46888 GCA_900618425.1 Echinostoma caproni
TCGAACGCACGACGTCCTGGTCATTGTAAGGATAGCCGCAGGACAACTAAATCATTCTCAGTCTGTAAATAGTGTTGTTCCGACACTTGGATTAAGAACTGTTCCAGTCATTTTCATCTCAAAATTACTTTTGTCTTCCTTCAATGCTGATTTACATCGACCAGCCGATCAACATGTGGAAGCGCACCGCATGGATAGCCAAATCAAAACGAATATTGAGGAATTTAGTAATATTAATCGACCGTACCATTCAGATTAATTAACTGAATCCCAAAATAAGTGAAGCTACTGAAGAAAACATATCTTCAAAGAAAAGAATCATCAATAATACGACTGCCAAGTAAAAAACTCATCAGGTACAGTTTATCACCACGAATCTCTTTTTTGGTTTCAATGAGATCAATATGCCACATAAAACCTTCTTCCATGGCTCTACTTGGGTCTGAGCCGATTATAAATAAACCAAACACCATTTTATCAGTTATAATGGGGTTCTTATAACAAAAGTACGATAGAGATTGACTCACATTCTAGTACCTTTGATCTAGTTAAAAATGACAATCACTTACCACTGCGGGAATGACGTAAGCCGAGAGCCAGGCCCACCCGATTTTGCGCTGAAAAATTGACAACGGATGCACGCAACTTTATCATTTTGTTTCAAAAAATACCTTTGAAAGTCAGATGTTGACTGCCCAGTATCTTGCCAAAACTTTAAATTACCTCAGAAAGTTGATTTCATCAGGGTGTGGTGTTATATCTGCATGTATTTCTCTTTCGTCTTCTCTGTTTACACTGAATTCGAGTCCAAGTACATAAATCAGGCGCGACAAATCAGGTTTTTGGTGAAACCCATTTCATGAGCGAATGAGTGAATAAATTTGAGATGATTCAACCTGTCAAGGCGATATCATCCAAAGTTCTCATTTTCAACTCACAGTCCTGATTTGGGACAGAAGAGAAGTGTAACTGATTTTAACGAACATCCTTTCAACTTCCTCTTCATACACTATTCTCGATCCATTCAGTCCCATAATCTTATACTATTCCTCCTCCTCTGAGGCCTGGTCTGCGCAAAGAGCATTTCACTGCTTTCTGTCACAGTTTTTCCATTCTGAGTCGCAACCCTGGTGCTCCCCTTGATGACCTACTGGTACAGTTATGCGACCCAAACGTGGCCTCGTACGAAGATCTTTGACGCCCGTTTCCATTCAATGCGTGCTAACCTTCCAAAATGTCGTTCTCATACCATTACTTGTCTCGAAGTTCGGTTACTTCCTTGCATGTTTGGTTATTCAAGAATTCTTCCGTTCCTTATATATCACACGTATTTACGGTCAGAATCGCGACAGCCAATAATTAGCTTGCTGGTCTCAGATTATGAACCCATGTTATTTCCAACTTCCTCTGGTTAACCAATGGCAGTAGTTGAAGTGGGCACAAATCACAAATTACGGACGCAAATGGACCGCTGAATCGCACTAGCGCTTGCACGCTGATATCGCCTGTCATCGAGACGCAAATAGGCCACAGAAGTAGCAGTTCGTTTATTGAAAGAAATCGTTGGCAATAAATAACATGTACAAAGGAATTTTATTAATTATACAGGTATCCACCAATCGCCTGGTTGTATTCTTGACGATATATATTGCCTCTGTATGGACCGTACGACTTCTGACTGGTCGGCACGATTGGCCTATGGTTCGTTGTCCAGGCGCTGCAATGCGTAGGCGCTTGGTAGGTGTCATATGGGAAGGTTGACTCACCACATTTGTCTCCTTTTTTGTGAACTTCTTTTATGGGGTCATTAAAGGTAGCCGTTTTTTAACGGAAACACCAGCTTCTCGGTCTCAAAATTATTGTCGATACCAAATACACTCGCAAAACCGCACGCTCGGTAAGCACTAGGCTCAATTTTCGCTCAGTACGAAAAACCTAATCTGGTGGAAAGCTTTCGCTAGGTGGCATATTGTTTCGACCAGCAACCGATTGACAATCCGACGACAACAACAAGTCAACCCTGGTGTGAGCTGGGTGCCTTAGCGGTACTACA
The DNA here is from genome assembly GCA_900618425.1 of Echinostoma caproni. Lineage (NCBI taxonomy): Eukaryota > Metazoa > Platyhelminthes > Trematoda > Plagiorchiida > Echinostomatidae > Echinostoma > Echinostoma caproni. The sequence continues at coordinate 32,856 of UZAN01041859.1, forward strand.
CATACACCTTCCATACGAGATGCTTGGGTTTAAAACCTTGGATTGGTTATTCGATACGTTTTACTAGTGAACTATAACCAGAGCTAAATTTCCCGTTTAACAATTCCCGGTTGTAGGGCCCATAGAATTAACCGAGAATTGAATGATAAGACGATTATCAGTCAATATTAATCCCGAGTTCAGTCTTAAGCCCCCTTTAAATAGAAGAACATGAAAATTCTATACAATTAAATTACTTTCCATTGTTTGCTCTGGTTGAATGTGAAATGCGATTGGTGCGTTTGCACATCGTCAACGAACTTTCATATTGTGAGTCAATGTATTTTTCCGAGTGAACTCCAACCCACGTTTTAGCCGTACAACCTGTGTCCAATAGTGCAGCAGTATTCACGTCACACACCACCGGAGTTTCAGATCCTAAACTGATTGATATAAAACCATTCGCAATCAGTTGAAGCTTGCTACGAATGAACTCACAGATTCGAAATCAGGGTCAACAAATTTAAGGAAAACCGCTCGATAGAGCGTCTCAGAAATTTCAAGGCAAAAAGTGACTTTTGGTCGCAAAGAAGATGGCGAGTCTTTTTTTCAAAAGTGACACTCGGATACGCGATCTTCAAAACAGCCTGTTTTATTCACATCAGGTCAAACAGAGTTCTATGACCTTTGCGTATAAAATTTAGAAATTACGAGAAAACGGATTGTTCGTACATGGTGAGGACGATGTCACCAGAGTGCTTTCCAAATCATTGAGTGCTTATCCTAACGGGCGCCAATTCCTGTCATTTTCAAATTCGTACGATAGTAAGGCGCCACCACTCATAGCATTCTACCGCGTGAGAATGTTCTTTACGCACGTCCGCACGCTCGCGTTCACAAATATGTTCGAATACACGCGAATTGAATAATACGCGAGATCGAGTAAAGTGCCCTTGTGTACAGTTTTGAATACTAATGCGGTTCCATGTATCGAATTTCATACCACATGCGTGTGTCGCAGATTATTTTTTGCACACTATATTCAACAACGGCCAGGCCTCAGTGTGCGTGTATGTGTGTGTATGTATATACATGAGTTGTCCATAGTAAACGTGGTTTCATGGTCAACTAAATCCTGCGATGCGTATTACCATTAGACGTTAACTATGAAAACCATACACACATATTGAGTATTGAGTGTGTTGATTATTTGTCTTTATTTATGGTTGCATTGTCAAATTCGTGCATGTGTATACAAACTTGTAATCAGATTCTGGTAGTATAACTTCCTGCCCTGGACATTTTCTGTTTGGAGAACCACCTGGTTGACGCGCTGTTCCAACAGGAGGACAACTATAGTGATCATGGGGGGGGGATGTATGTGAACACGTTCACACTTGTGAAACATTTACTTCGTGAGTATTGTGGAGAAGTATATTCATTCATAAGCCATTAAACTTATTAGGTGACCAACTCCACAATGAGCTATTTTCCCCTGGTGGGTCGTCCAATAGTCGGCATGGAAACCCGAATCTTTGAACTCCCACCCACTACTTCCTCTATACTAGTATTAATTAATATTCTCGCGGTTTTAATGTAAATAAATGTTCTGATTTCTGGGAGCGTCACTAGCAGTACGAATTCATCAGGTCTTCCAGATTTTGCGACGCAAGACATTGTAGACATAAGCAAATAATGGTCATCACTTCTTGAAGATGGGTGTTCGTTTGGATAGCTGAACGGAGACACAAGTGGTGCTCGTGCATCCGCTTTCTGATTCCCCGACCGGCAAGCAATTTAGAAACATGCCATCTTTTCGTTAGAGGAATTTGCCTGTCACCAACTGGTAACTATGTGAACGTGGTGCGGTGCCTAAGCCAATGCGATGGGGGAACATATCTGTGAAAACAAACTGCTCCTTATTTTTCCAGTGAATGGAATGGGTGAAATAAGTTGGAATGCCAAAGCATAATCGATCATCATCCAGCCGTTTGTTCACTCTTGAAAACAACAGGAATGGATTAATAGAATAATTCACACCATCATGTACATACCAGCGAAATTAATGGATTCTTCTCCAAGGTTATAAAATTAGTCATTGTAAAAGAACTCCCTTGCCATTTGGATGGAGTACAGTAAGCTACCGAACAAACGCCAACATTTACAGGTCTCATCGAAACTGAAGAAACGGGTCCCTGTGAAACACTTGTGGGTTTGTATAGGCAACAACATTTATACTAGAGTAAATTTTTTTTCAAATTATAATAAACAAGTTTTGGTAAGTCTTTATAGCATTGATTTTCTTGATTCGTTTATACTCAGCAGATGGAATGATTCAGAAGGTAGCGGATACTCCCATTTCGTCAGTAGTAGTTGACCTGGACCATGATGAAATAGGTGACTAAAGAGAATGGAACAGATTTTATTTACAACAAATTAACGTTGATAATGATTAAGATGTAAAGCCGATTGGTCTGCCTATCTTTTTTGCAGAAGGGAGTATGAATGGCGAGAAAGATCTCCCCATTGGATAGAGGAGAACGATTTTCTGTAACGTTTTTTTTAGAGTAATATGAATTAGGTCGTCTTTCTGTTTGGATGTACTTAGTTTATGGCCTCCACAAGCTGTTCTCGTTGTTGTTTTTCCATAGATTATCTTGTAAATTTCGTTTTTGTTAACGTTAAAGCATTGGACAAAATCTGATATGGGAAATCCAGGCTTGTGTGCTCGTGCAATTCTATTTCTGACCTCTTCACTAAGATAGTGATAACTTTTGGTTTTGAGCTCTGGTTGCTTTATTATGGTGACAAAAATACGAACATTCAAAGCTGTTCACAAAAAATGACCTTGATTTCAAGGTTGACTTTAATTAAAGTGCTATTTCTTGTATTCAGTGAGTTAGATATCAAACATAGATTATTATTATGAAACCCTTTTTAATGCTATTTCTTCGGATTGTGAAAGAATTTCATTTGGTTATTCGATAGAGTTGCTATAATGGATTATATGTCGGATAAAAAATGCGTTATAACAAAAATCCGAGGTGGCAAAGGTTTATGGAAATAATTTGGGATAATTCCTAAGTCATTCCTATTAGAAAATATTACGTTTTCATACTTAATAAAGTTTGCCATTTTCATGTCGAGATTATTTAATCTTGGTAACCAAGGCCAGGCACGTTTATTTGACACTCGCGCCGACTAGAAACTATGTAGATCCAAGTAGACAAGATATAAATTATTGTCAAAGTTTAAAGTATTAATATAGGTCATAAATGTAATGCAACTCAATTTGATCATAAAGAAAATATTTTAGTGCATCTTAATCGGCCAGTATTATATAACTATAGATCCATTGACGAAATATACCATACATTGGTCTTCCTCCATGGACCCCTGTAGCGAGTTGCATATGATATCACCCGGTATCTCCAAGTTTGACAACAGGGCTTCTGACAAAAGCTTCCAAGTTCAGACCCTTCCCATGTTTCATCACTTAGATTTGAAGCTCCATTGGTGACTGTTCAAACTAGGTTCGTGTCGATGGAATCGTTTAGCGGAAAATTCTGATGAACTTCTGCATAAGACAAAGTTTTGTGCCATCTTCCACCACTTCCCTTCGCTTGATAACATTTTGCTGAAGATGCTACTGTGCATTTTTTATAACAGTTTCCGGAAATTTCCCACCCTCGGTAGTCACGATCGGTTGTCTCAGTGCATCTCACCCAGTTCAGGTCTGAGTGGCATCACTGCTTGGGGCGCTAAAACTCGAGTGGTTTTCAACTTCAAAAAAACTTTTGAATGTTTGTATCCCACAGGCATAATCTCTTTACTCTGTCTGAATTTTAACTGTTATGCATCGCGCTACACTTAACTTCCAACTTTTCACTTCATTATTTCGATCTCAACAACATAGCCTTGAATTTGCATCGCGTGCGTTCAAGAGGATTTATTAACTTTTATACATGAATCGGTTTTCCACTTCTTCCTTGGTTCCCACGCTTAACAAGGCCCACTTTAGATTATTGTACTCATGATTGTGGCTTGACCCACTCATTCTCTTTGGATCATAATCCGCGCAGCCATTCACGATCACCTAAAACGGTGGCGTTTTTCCTCATCATGACTACTGAATCTTAAAACACTGTTTTCTTTCCTTTTTTATATATGTACGTTTTTGAATGAGTGTTTTGCCATCCTCATCGTGTGGTGATTTGCGTGAGTTACCGGGCTTGTCACATAATGAAAAAAGAAACGATTCCGACGCTTTGGTGGCGATTCTTGTCACTAGTTCTGATTTAGACATACCGAATGATATTTGTGAACTGAATAATTCAGACATATCTGAAAGGTCCTTTGCTGAATGTCAAAATATTGCTAACCCTAACAAACCGTTTGCCCTCCTATACTCTTCGCGTCAGAAATATTGATTCAGATTCCCACACAGGCGTTCACAATGAAGTTATTCATGTAATGTAGGGTATGATTAATTATTCTGGGAACCAGTCCCTCCTTTCATTTGTCGATGAGACTTTAAGCGTCAAATCTGGCAACTATGAACGAAGGTCTATTTCAAGAAAGAATAGCTATTGTTGTTGTTGTTATTGTCGTCGTTGTTCGCTTCCGACACTTATGACCTCGCGACAAAACTGGCTCTTCTCTGTCTAAGCATCACTCCGAATCAAAAGCCGTTGATAGCCGATCCGTTAGGAAAATTAATCAGTTCATGATAAATCGAACAGACATACAGAATCTCTAACAGCAAAATTAGCTGCACAAATTTCACCATACCATGTGTAAAATTTTGCGTCCAATCCCAATCGTGAAAGATAAGCAATGGAACAACGCATTAAATGACCTACGAAAATTATTTGGTGATAGAATGAAGACGTAGATCAGCACAATAAATAGCTCGTTGCTTAGAAAAATTTGAATCATTTTTAATGAATTTCAACTTTGTGGATAACAGCTAAGTGTCAATTTTTAGCCTCCATGTGTTGGATTCAACTTATGCAGCTAATAAAATCTGCTATTTCGCTCGAAGATAGACTGAGCATAATAGATTTCAAACTGGCTTTCATTTGAGCTTCAGAACGCCCTTGACGAAGCCCACAGATGGTCTCTCGCCAATGATGTGGAATTCAACGTTGCCAAATGCAAAGTTGTATCAATACGTCACAACGGTCAGTTTCGCTACAATCTCGGACAAGAAAATCTACCTCATGCAACATCCGAGAAGGATCTAGGAGTAGTCATTCGTGCAGATTTGAGTTGCTCCACAAACTGTTCCAGGGCATCATCCATGGCGGTAAAACAAGTTGGACTGCTCAAACGTGTTTTTGGATCGTTTGAGCCGGCTTTGTTTCCACGTCTGCTAGCCACGTATATCCGTCCATATACCGAGTATGCAATTCAAGCCTGGAGCCCATGGCTGCAGCGAGATCGGAGGGCACTCGAACATCCACAGAGAATGGCTACCAAGATGGTCAAAGGTTTGCATTCCAAGACCTATGGAGAAAGATTACAGCTCCTGGGGCTATTCTCATCCCAGTATCGTCAAATCAGAGGTGATATGATCTTAGTCTATCGGATTTTCCAACAACCCAACCATCCATGTAAATCTCTGTTCGTGTTATCACACAACGTCCATCTCAGAGGGCACCCGCTGAAGTTGGCACTCCAAAAGAGCCGTCTTGACTGCAGACGTCATTCGTTTGCAGTCAGAGTGTGCAGCACATGGAACTNTGTTTCCACGTCTGCTAGCCACGTATATTCGTCCATATACCGAGTATGCAATTCAAGCCTGGAGCCCATGGCTGCAGCGAGATCGGAGGGCACTCGAACATCCACAGAGAATGGCTACCAAGATGGTCAAAGGTTTGCATTCCAAGACCTATGGAGAAAGATTACAGCTCCTGGGGCTATTCTCATCCCAGAAAAAAAAAATCAGAGGTGATATGATCTTAGTCTATCGGATTTTCCAACAACCCAACCATCCATGTAAATCTCTGTTCGTGTTATCACACAACGTCCATCTCAGAGGGCACCCGCTGAAGTTGGCACTCCAAAAGAGCCGTCTTGACTGCAGACGTCATTCGTTNTTGCTTTTCAACACCCAACTACATAATATATTCTCCTGTGCACGTAAAAAACATTACCTTACTACTGTAATTTCATGAATGTACTGTGTGTGACATTGTGAATCGTGTTCCGAACCAAAGTGTAAACACCCTATGGGATTTGAAAAAGCGAAGTCTTTGTAAGTTATATCCCATAATAAAAATTTGAAATTTGAATTTGACTTCTATTATAGGTTGAAACAGGAGAAACTATTTTGAAGAATACGTTAGTTGCCTTTGATTCAGATCACAAACCGCTGATGAAAACAAACAAGATAATTGTGACACCTGACCGAACCACGTGAAGCATAGTTTAGTGATCAGCTGGTTGCTCATCAAGTTAGCAGTTAGATTACAAACGCTTCAGTGCCATGCAAGGTGAAATGTTCCAGGGGCAAGACTAACGTTCTGCCAAGGCTAACCAGCAACCGAATACCGGGCTACAACCGACAAAGAAGTTAACGAGTTTATCACGTGGTCCGTATATTTCAATTCACGTGAGTATTGAATCGGTGTAATGGTTACATAACAGCGGTCGGAATAGCCAGTATACGTTGCCTGGTCATTATTTTGTTTTGATCCTATTCGTCGACGTTCAGGAGATTGAATCCTAAGATATTCTCAGAATTCAAACGAGAGCAATTTTTACTAGATAATCTGCCAAAACATATTTTGTACTAAATTGTGTTTCCGAGATGCTCATCATAAATTTATTTGCCCTGCTCATTAAAGAGATGTACTGAAAAACCGCAACCGTTGGCCTGGTGCGTTGATTCAACGTTACGAAATGATCCTGGCCCCCGAATCGATCTGATACAGCTTTCTGACAGCCGATGGGACCGGCGGGTTTAGAACCGATAGCATCTACACTAGCGCGGTTGAAATTTGTATTCAAATTAGAATATCAAATTTGCTTGCACGATTTACCTATGATCAATAAAATTTCAGTAATTTATACTGCTTTATTTCATGTCGTAAATTAGCTGCTAAGTTCATCGTCATTTCGATCCTACATCATCACGACTTGTGTAGTTCACCCACCACCCATTTTGTGTCGTTGTAGTGCTTGGAATACTCGCAGATCAGCAATCGCCATCAGTCACCGAAATTTCCCAATACCGGAAGAATGTCACAAAAGTAACCGTCCGTTGAGTTGAATAAATCAATCAAACTAAGCAACATATGCAAAACAAAATAGATTAGAGGCTCTTCCGGTTTAAACCAAACAGCATTCGCGTCCTTGCAATCTTGGTAATCCTGTATGAGCCGTATCGAATTCGATTAGTCCCAAATGCTGACTTCTTCTTGTCCGACCTGAAACTGCAAGAATTAGCTACCTGGGTGACGTGACCTCGGGGTTCAGGATCGCCATAGTTGTCCTCATATAATACAGCAATTCTGTAGTGTATACAGCACCACGGTTCCAGGGCCTGGCTCAGAGTTCGCGCGTTTTGTGGACTAAAGCGGTCGTGGTACGTATGCTTAGTAAAAATGATTTTTATGATTAGGTTTGAGGGGGTGACCGTGTGGAGTTAGAGTGCATGATCAAATCACCCCCTCCCCTCGCCGCCCCACAGCCGCATTTTGATTGGGTTATAATCCACTGGCCTTGGTAAAGCCCAATAAGTTGAAACCAAAAATAAATTTTCAAGTGTGGCAAGGCTTGAATCACAACTCATCGTAGATTGTTCTAAAAACGTGCACGTGCATACACAAGCCTTTGGCTTCAGCTAGATCACCTCCACCCTCCCTCATAATCGGCTCAGATCGATCGCCGGGTTTGGAGAGGACTGACACAGTTATTGGACAGCTGGATCAGACTGTTTTGTGAATGCTTCAGTGTTCCTGGTCTGATGCACGTCACCGCCGCTTTCCATTGATCCATCACAGTGGTGTATGCCTTGTGTCCTCCCCCCTAAGATGGGACTGGGTACACAGTACAAGCACACGGAATGACGGTTTATAGAATCGGCTGGCCACGTACTATGTGCTTTTCATCTAGCGCCCCACCCCCGACGTTTGCCAGATGTATGATTCGGGGCGAGGGAGTAAATGCGTTCAAGCTGACTGTGAACCATTTAAGCGACCGAGCGGGTTGCACTCTTTGGATCAGCAACTGTTTAAATGAGTTTGCAAAATAAAATCTGGTCTGTGTATGCAAAGCAAGAAACAACCGCGGCCTCATGAACAGTGCGACAGGCGATGGATTGACTAAATGCCCATCTCTCCACGCGCTCGAGTCTTTCCTCCGATTTTAGGTGGATAGAAGGATTCCATAGGTAAAAGGTCGCAGTTCAAACTGTCACTCAAGACAATCGGATGAAGACAGCGTGAAGCAGGTCCAAAGAACGAAATCAGGATCCGCTAGGTGACGGCTAAATGTGAATCGGATTACCTAGCTAGTTGGGATATGGATTTTTCCTGATAGGGGTCCGGAAAAGGACACTAACATGGCTTTGTAATTCGCGAACCGAACCTGTTCTGTTGTCACTATGGTTGTGCATATCGCCTACTTGCCTTATAGTTACAATATATGCAACTGAGAAGTCTTGGATGTCCTGTACAATCATCACCCTTGTTCACTTTATCCTTAAATCCTTGACTAACTCACTTACTTCTGTTCCATGTGCTTTTCTTGACTATTTTTCAGCAATCGATCCAATTTCTTGAACAAGGTTGTTACAGAAACAGGAATCTTTTGAATGTCCTTATTCTCAGATCAGCTTTCCAGCTATTTTACTGATGGAGCACAAACCACTAGATTTGCAAAGGCTTCAGTGAACAACTTCGGAATTCCTCAAGGAGCTGGTCATCTCCCCTACTTATACCCCCTCCTACAATTTTGATATTCCTTATGCTTCTTCTACACGTTTTTGAAATACACAGTTGATGTTGTGCTATGCCAACCCATTTGTTCTTCCTCTGGTCTAAGCTCCTCAACCGATAATATTTCTCAAAGTCGGTTATTTCCATCCAAACCCCGGTTAGGAATAAACCTCATGAAATATGTTGAATGCTTATACAGTTTTGCACGCTCTTCATTCGTGACGGACTCCCCCCTCTAGTGGTAGATTAGAATCCTTCAGCTAGGATGAACTCTGTCAACCATCTTGGTGTGACCATAGGTAGCAATCTTCATTGGTCAACCCACATTCCCAACTGCACTGGTAAACTGCGGTGCCTATTATTTCAAATTCGAAAGTTTGGGCAGTTTCGCGCTTCCCAGTCAATTATTTCTACCTTTGTATATCAGTGTTTTCCCCATCTTACTCAATTCTTCTCCAGTTATTTTCCCTCGCTTACTTGAAAAAGATTAAAAAGTCTTAAGTTGCGGCCTAACTATTACGTGCCGCGTTTTTTCAATTTTTGTGGAAGAGCTCGTTATGAAACATTCAGATTATCATAAAACTTCTTGTATCAACTTTGCGGAGGGGATTTTCACTGATTTTAACCACCCATTGCAGGTAGAACTGACAAGTTGTCATTCCCATCCCTCCACATATTCTGTATTCCAACAAACGCCATTTGGTATAAACGTTTTCCGAAATTCACCTATATCCTACCTTGCACATTTACTCAGAAACAAAGAGAGGGAAATAAATGAACCTCGTTTCAACATTGGATTGTGAAATGTCCCTATACTGTTTGTAAACCTTTCCTATCGTTAAACGTTCCCTATAACGGTACAGCATGTGCATATTTTAACTTGCCAAGGTCACACAATACAGCTCAACACAGTACAAAAGCATTTAGAGTAGCAAGCTTGGATTAGCTCATTCGATTCAGAGGCACCGGGCAGTCTTGGGTGTGGGTTTCACTCCTTGGGAGATCGTTAATTCCCCACGAGTTCATGCATCCAAATGCGATGTAAATGTTTGTGATGACCGACAAAGAACACTGGACAGCTGTTCCATCCTGTTTGGGACTCGTCAGCAGTGCGTACATTTTTTCCGTCAGGATGTGGTGATCCTAGCCTATGAGATGATGCATATCACGGAGCGATACGTTACAGTTTTCGGACAACTGTGATCAATCAAGCTTCCCGGGTGACATCAGAAAAGGGGGTGCGTGCCACAGCCCCTAGACTACAAACCATGGGTCTATTGCACCAAAAAATCAGAAACCGTGCGGTCCAGACAGTGGCTGAACAACACCAGAAATGCTAGCATGCGATTGGCAGAGGCTTGGATGACCACTGAACTTGTTTTGTACAAATTATTTAATCCCTCTGATTCCTTTCAATAAATAAACTACTATTCCTGTGACCTTTTCCTCGCATCTCGGTTACGTGGGATACTGTCGTGCAAGTACCAGTGTGATCCAATGCTTACGTTGCGTCCGTGCTTTCTAATTCGTGATCAGTGCGTACTAAAACTACCACGAATACTACACAGGACTCGAACCGCAGCCGTATAGCTCTGGGGTAGGGTTTTAAAGTCCCAACCCGGAAGTTCTCATTTCGAGTCTTGATAGGGACACAAAAGGTACGCACTGCTGACGAGTCCCAAACAGTACGAAACAGCTGTCCAGTGTTCTTTGTCGGTTATCACAAACATTTCCATTACATACAAAAGCTTTGTTAGGATTCGTCATCTGACGGTTAGCGCTTCGAATTACCAACCCCATGAGATATCGTTTCAAGCTCAATATTTTCAATGACGAGTGACACATAGAATCTGCATGACGAGTACAGTTTGATAGACCAATCAATTAACCCAAACCGTTTTTGCATGAACAAATTCATACTCTGTTGGTACGTACTGAGGAACAGCTCACTCGTAGTGGTTGAAAGATCGAACATTGTCTGGTGAAGTCAAACACTTTGAACAACAGCTATGAATGAGTGCCATATATTGCACGTTTAGAAATCCACTGAAAGCCAATCCAGGTAGCTACAGTGGACAGTGTCGAATTACCTACTGGTTGTTCCCGGGCTCGAATCGGACAGTGGGTGTGCACTATTGTTGAATAGTAACCCCCCTCTAGATGAAATAGTGGTAGCTGTGGTCTGAAGGCCTTTCAGTGATGAATGACGTGCGGCCTGTGGGTGAGACGAACAAAAACTTTTGTGTGATGAAGCCAAATCTCATTCATTAACAAATAGCATAACTTTGTAGTGCGACTAGGTCACACTGCGTTCAAATGGATAACAATGGCGACTAAGAGTTGTCAGGCTAGAAACAGTTCAGCGAATAACAAGAACGGGAATAATAAGGTAACATTCACTTAAAACAAGACATTCTGCCCATCATAGTCAACAGAGCTAACTAAGATTAGGCAATAAATCATTGCAGAATCCGTTAACGCTAGCAGGCACTCACACTCAAGTGGTACAGATAATAAAAACAGTGACCCGGGGGAGGTATTAGGTTTGAATCCGTCCACTGATGCCCATATCCCTGATATATGTATTTATCCAGGCATCTTTTTTATAACCGCGGTCTCCTTCCTGAAAGTCGACTGTACATTTGTAGATTCAACAAAACAAAAAAGAAGAAGAACATTGGTACATTAAAAAGTTATTTATGAGAAGACAAAAGAAACAATGCACACAAACTCATGGAAGGGTGCATATTGCGAACAGGCCACGTAAATGACTCACAACCAGAGTCAAAGAAGAGTTCAATGCATTTTTTCAACTGGTAGCACATACAAACTGAACGGATCCACCTGAGTACCGGCCATGCATGCGAAGCAGGTGGTAACCGGTGTGAATGATAGCACGATCAAGCACGGTAGGAGTGCACACACGCACACACATACAAGTGCTACGAGTGGTTTATGCAGGGACAAAATATCCGTGACGCTGCGGGGGAATTGTGCGAACGGTGCGGTGAACACGTAACATGGGTCAAGCTAGCAAGGATAGAGAGAAATATACCAAATTTTTACCGCTCACGGGGAGGCATATGGTCAAATATGGTCTACATGGCATATTTAACTTTCCGCATTAGAGCACAGTAAAGACGATCAGGGCGTATTGTTTAGTATAGATTTTGAAAGACAACGGCAGAGAACTAGTTTGTGCAAATGTACGAAAAACGCTGGGTTTTTTCTTATGTGGTCTTTACAAAGATAATGAGTGTATTATGCTGCCGCATGGACCGATACAAGTCAAGTAGAATCAGGTCCAGAAAGCCCATTCCCGACAAAATTTTCAGTACAAAAAGGTCTTCACTTTTACTTTGGCCTTCACGCAGCTTGGTAATATGACATTCAGTAAATTGGTGATGCTGATGAAGAGCGAGAACGTGTAGTGTAGCCTTGCAACACGAATGACGTGAGATTGTGCCTCTGCTCATTGATAGTCGTCCCCTGAAAACCAATAAATGAAAAAGATAGGATACGCGAGCGGCGGAAAATGCTGCCGGATACGCAGTGTACACAAGTACGAGCTGCAGATGACCAGAGAAAGAGAATATGAATTGTAGTCTATTGTCAATGTTGTTTAATGATTGCAACTCACAGAACCAAATATCAACAGCCGAGCACACCTCACATGTCAAAAGGTTTGCTGTACTCTGACTGTAAGGATGGAATTCAATCGATGTCACTGGAGGGCGATGATTTTTGCGGAATACAAATGCAAAGTTGATCGTTTGTGGGCTGTCTTCGGTTATAACGCACCTTCAAGAAGCACTGTGTTCTCAAATGTCAAGCGCATGATGCGTGGAATCCAATACGAGCCAACAGCAGCTGTAATGGAAGCCTTCGTTGAACTGGTCGAAGGGTTATTTGCTTTGGCATGGTCGAGCTGTTTCACCAAATGGTTTGAGCGCATGGAACTGTGCACGAACGCTGGTGGAGAATACCTCGAGAACATACAATGCTTACTTTTGTGTAACAAATAGAACTTTTTGCTTCTCCAGAAACGTTTTGTTCAGCACCTCGTACAACAGAATCGTGAAAAGCTATAGGACGAGTGTATACGAGTTTAAATGGATTACGGATGATAGGAGTAAAGAAGGAGCGACGCGGATACGGTGCACATCTGAGAAAGATGGAGGAATCAGAGTATATGGGTTAAAAAACTGGAGAAATTTGAAAGTGACACGGTTAAACAATTCTAATAAGATATTTTGCATTTTGACCAGCTAATCTTTCAATGGTCAGTGTGCATTCTTTTGTTCACCCAGTAAGTGTACTTCCAGTCAGAGTTTTCGATTACGTCAGAACTACGATCAAAACTGCATCATGTTCCAAACTTACTTTATGACCACAACTTCTAGGCAGACAACGTTCGTATTATCGAATGAGAACAAAACTGGTAAATCTATTCCTTTAAACAAACAAGGATTCTTAAATCCTAGTGAACGTTAATCAGTTTGTGTGATTCAGACGGTCGAATTTATCATGAACTAAGTGGAATATTTTAGTTACACATAATGGCTTAGTTAAACGGTTGATTCAAACCCAAAGCCCATGCCAGTTAACTTGTTTTGCTTGCTGCTGCTGCTGATGAGTCTGTCTCAGATGAATCACTGTGCGACACAACCCTAACGTCACTTCCCAGCCTTGTGTTACCTGAATTGGAACAGATGCACATACGTAAACTTACAGAGAGCTCCCGGCGAATCTATGTGGATCTGGTCTTTCATCTCACGGTGCGGTGTGGTTCATTAGTTGTATGCACATATCCCCTTCGGCCACAGGATTAAGGCGGCGCACTGCCGACCACATAGAGTAAGCGAATTGGACTGTGACAGTATCAAATGTCACGCTACGTTTCATGATGACAGATTCGGTCAAGTCAAACCGCTTAGGGCAAACACATTCGATACGCAGTCCGGATTTGACTGTATGGCTTGCTCGACATATTGTTTCGATCGAGTCGCTACGCCCCGGTACTTATTCTTGGACTGTTCTTGTTGTTGTGTTTTCTGTTAATTCGTGTCTACATAATGAGTCCCATAGAAGAACCTGGGTACCATCACT
>UZAN01041860.1:20255-35454 GCA_900618425.1 Echinostoma caproni
GTTAATGAAATCCCATGATCAAGAATTCCACTTGTTTCTCGACACAGTTTCAACTTGCTCCGCGCGAGTTAGGTAAAATCGAGCCACAGGTTTGTACAGTACATACATACATACATACATACCACCACCACCCAAGAAATTTACTCAATTTCACAGGAGTGCTCTCAAAGCATGCACTCCTTCGCAAAATAAATTACAGAGTTTTGGGTAAATGCGGTCGCTCACTGGAGCAAGTGGTCGACCTCCATAGATTACGTTGGCTAGGACATGTGCTACGCATGTCACCAGATAGGTTGCTCGGCGAGCGATGTTCGCCGAAGCAGACATCGAGTGGAAAAAAGCCAAGGGTGGTCAAGCTGAGACCTGGCACGAGGGTAGGAAAACCCTAACCAGGAAACTGGGTCACATANGGTGTCGCAATCAGTGGCGTTCGTGCATCTTCTCAATCTCTTCGCAACCTTAGACCACTGAACTTCTCCATTTTCTTTTCGACTCCACTTTCAAGTTTCCTTTCTTCTCCTATTCTTCATCCAAATGGGCAACCCAAACCGGCGCACGAAAGTGCATGGTTAATGGTTGTTCAAACTGAAACTGAAACCTGTACTCACCCACTGTGGTGATCAGATAGAAATAGTCGAGAACTTTGAGTACCTCTGGAGCTTAATCACAGTTGGAGGACAAGATCACATCACGAGCAGCGGAAGCCAGAGAAACTTTCGCCAACCTCTGACACCTGTGGCGCAGCCATGACATCCGACTGGTGTACATCGCCGCGAGTCGTAGCGAGACCTGGCCCCTCCGCGTTGAGGATGCTAATGTACATTCTGTATTCGATCTGAAGCATTGCTCGTGTCTAGTGGGAACATCGGCTGAGGAATGACGAGGTTCGTCGTAGTGTGTTGAGTGTTGATAATCGTTCTCTAACAGAAGTAATCGCTCTACACCGCCTCCGATGGCTTGCGTATGCCTGCCCATCGATTGTCTTTCTGTGCTCTATTTGCACGTGTTGGTGTGAAACACTGTGGCGGTAAGACCACGACATGGTGTAGAGCTATAAGGTATAAGTAGCTTAAGCTTTGTCTTTGTTTGTTGCAGCCCGCCTTCCAGGTTTGGGCTCAGGGGATGAGACATGTCATTGGTAAGAGTTGCTAAGAGATATGGCCCAGAGGAGAAGTCAGTGGCGCGAATACTGTACGGTCTGTCGCAATCCGGTGCCTCCCCCCCCCAAGAAAAAAAACAGACAAACTAAACCAAAAGAAAATAGCAAGTTTACTGTGAAGCAGTAAAAAGTTATTGTCCTTATTCGCCTCAAGTGTTTGACCGCCTTTTACTCTGCTTTGTATCCTAATTCCCCACGTTCTCTTTATATATATATATATATATATATACAGCTTCGATGTGCTTTGTTCTAACCTTCTTGCGGTTATTTTCTTCAATCAGCGAATGAATCGCTCACTCAGCNCGGAGCAATATTACACTGATTTAACTCCCTCATTATGTTCTTTACCCTGAATAAATAAGAAGCAGCTTCGTTATTGTCAAAATTATATACTATATTTGCCAGTTTACGAATTAGTGTTGTCTAAGAAACCATCGTCTTAAATTATACCCAAACATGGTTTGTTTTGAACCAGTGTGTATTTGATGGTTTCGTTCCACGCAAATAACTATGTGGCATAGATGAAAAGGTTTCATCGGTCTTTTTGTACCCATGCCACAATAATTTCACGATCCCTCATCATGATAAAATGAAAAAATCTTCCGTGATCTGGACAGTTATGCGTCTCTCTTCTGAATGGTGGTCCATTCATCGATATCTTATCGATTGGACTGTCATGTCGGGACTCACCTATTTGGAGACATGGACAGTTGTGCACTGAATCGGATCTAACCAATCTTGACATGTTTCGAACTCCTTATTGGAAAGTGTACTTGTCAGTCATTGGTTATCTGTCATTGTCCAAACTCATCCATATTTTGGTCTTTGTGCCTTTCATCCCCCGGTTATGGTTAGTAGACGTTCGTCCAGTTCCTACACTTAGTCTTAGTGCAGCAGCGAGCGAGAAGCAATTGGATGTTGAAAGTGATTTAATGTGACTGCTGGCTGAAGTCATAAAATGACCAACCACACTTATTTGCTATCACGACCACCCCTTTCAGCGGTACGGGAGTGAATTTTGTCTGTTCGCATTTTGTGTTCGTGTGTTTGACTGTGAATACACACTAATCTTGTACTGAAACAAAATACATGACCAGTTTCCGCTCTCTCTCCAGCTCCCTTGTGAGGATAGAACAGTAATAGATCGCTATCAATGTCACTTGTCTGATACTTCAAGTTACTCATTGCTGTCTGTCAAACTATACTTTCGCTCGCCGCTATTGTCATTTCAACTCACAATGGCTCACTGATGCAATGTGACAGGCTGATCCAATTTTTCAGTGCGCACTCTTTGTTTGGGGAACACTAGAAGGGATAACCCCCATAATCACAAGGACCCACAAATGGTTTATGGTAACTGGGAAACTTATCTATGGGACTTTGAATGGTGAAGCACGTCAGGCCCCAATCGCAGGATCGTGGAGCAGTCTGTCATTAACTTGGAGTAATTGTAGCGGGTTTCATAGCTCAGATCTCAGTTCGGAGTGCGCCTATGTGAGCGACTTGAGCCACTTTGCCACCATCTTTTTCGCTACCTGATCGAAACTCTTACTTCAAAAAGACAACAGACAATTGATGACGGCGCGTGTGTAAACATAGGTGTTTGTTGGCCTGCATTCTTATTTTACTAAAGAGAAAACTTCTTGTGAAGCTCTCAATTCCGGAGTAACTTGCCAATTTACCGGGGCCCTGGTTTTCTTGTTGATCCTAATTGCTATTCGAACGACCGTTTCTCCTCTCCCACCTGCTGCTCCAGACCCCTCGCAGCAGTGGTTTCGATTCCATATGTTTCCATTCCTAGTACAATGAGTTTGATATTGGGTTAAAAGAAAGGCGGCTCCTGTGATCAACTGTACCGAATCGGGGTTCACTTGTTCCGTCTTCACATGCAACAATCAATGTTACTAAAATGAAACTTCAGTTTATTCGCGGAAATTGCCACCTTGAGTTATTGTATTCCCTTGATAGATTTTAAACCTATAGAGAACAAGTCAGGTCATCATCGTTATACTTACCGCTTTTTTGGTTGCATCCATTCACACTCTATTTTCGCTGACAGTTTGTCCTTGATGCACGAGGCACACTTCTTCATTTGCCCACTTCTGGGGACCCATAAGCTTATCGTGGTATAAAGTTAGTCATGTTTGATATCAATTTATCGAATGAGCACATGCGAATGCGATACGGTATCTTTTTTCCGAGCTACCCTTACTAATTTAAATCAGGAAATTTCCGTGTATCAAATGCGTTTGTTGTCATCTAACGAGTTATCTGATCTCACCGGTATTTGCAAAATGAATCTCTCAACGGTTGCCATCCCCACGCACATGGTAACAGAAGTCTTACTATAATATCGTGTTTTGATGATCTATCCTCTGTTAAAGTGCCAAGCATACAAGTGTGGTTGTAGACTATTTGTTGTAGATTTTATGTGAACAAAATTCAGCAGTAATCAGTTCCAAGTGTGTATACCTGTCCGTTTTTTCAATTACTTATTTTCCTAATTGTTCCTTGATTCACCGTTGGTTTTGTTTCTATGCAGTCTCCTTCATCAGACCGCGTCTCGCCTGTCTCACTAAGACAGACTAATTTGGAGGAGGAGGAGGAGGAGGAGAGCACCATCGATCAAACAGTACCGCCCGTCTCAGATATTATTCGTCGGTTTGATCGTCGAGACCAAACAGTTGCCGTCGGAGCTCCGTGTCGTCCCGGTCAGACACAATCCAGACCGACTAGTCAGATAACACGTGAAGATTCGCGCATGAATCCAGGTAGGTCTCCATAGTGATTGGTTATTGGCACACAGACTCTGCTTCGTCGATCTGAATGATCAGTTGGTTGGGGAGAGATTCTGATTATACTTCGAGAACATAAAATTGGTTGTCCACGAGGGTATCGCCAATTTGTGACTTTTTGACCGCATCGACATTTCTGTGCTATTGGTAATGGTTCATCCCTCCGGTAATCATATAGATATACCATGATGGAATCGTTAATATGATTCACTCCTGTCTATTGTTGTCGAAGAGGTGTTTTCAGAACTGAGGACAGTCTATGCTCCCAGCAAATAAGTGTCCGTTGACTGAGTATATCATCCAATGTCGGAGCATGGTTATCCAACAATCCACGTTTGACTTCACTCGATGTTCGAATACCAACAGTGTGTACAGCGTATACTCAGACCTCATTGGAATTGAACAATAAGCTATCATGTGATAACCACCAAACAGGCATTCAGAGTGCGTGAGGCAACCGCATTGGAAATTCGTTTCTCGTATAATAGGATGCTCCCTAAAAGGAACAACTTTCCCTCATGTCCGCTCATGTTAAATTCTCAACCTGACTTACTGCTGTGCACCCCCCCCCCATGACAATAGCATTTACACCTGGATTGGTGCAGCTTCTATACGAGCTTAATCTCTCTTTCCTTGTACATCGGCACAACAGGTGAGTTATACCAACTCATAGGCGCTTGTGTATTCCCTCAAACTGGTTGGACGGGTATCTTCAAATCCAGTAGTACATACTTGCCTCTGTCCTTGAAAACATTTGAGGACCGTGCGTCATCAGACCTGGTATTAGCTTTTACTATTGAGTGAACTGTTCCGATATGAGAATAAATGAATTTGATTGACTTCATAAAGGAATTATAACAAGAGCAATTGTGATTCCTCGTCTTCGCACCGAAAATTTATTATTGTTGACAAAACTCGTAATTGAAGCGATTGTTTTCGTAGATCGGGAACACAAACTAGCATTTGCTGTAACACAAGATAGAGTTTACGATCAATCAGGTAGCCGAAAGGCAGACCAATCTCCGGATTCTCAAATGGATCGATTTGTTTCAGGTCAAATTACCCGAGCAAGGATGAATACACACACCTACACAGGGGGAACGTCTGAACTCTCATTCCGATCATCCGCCCCACAGTCAAGACAATGGTTTCCTTCATTCTGATTAACAATATAAACCGCTTAACTACTTGCAAAATAACACTGGAATAATTGAACATTGAAAAAATCGGCTAATGAAACGATGCTCATATGATCGTATTTCCGAATAATACAGTTCAAAATAAAAGTTAGAAAAAGTTTGAGAAACTCTTTAGTAAAAAATGTCAATAATTTAATATACTAACCACACTAAAAACTAAAAAGATTCACTCTCAACGAAACTTGATAAAAGCGAAATATCTTGTACTCGACAAACTGATCAGATGCGATAAGTAGAGTAAAGTATTCTGATTGTTCAGTCATCTATGAAGACCAAATATCGAGACAAGCAGATTAATCATGGCTTAACACGCTTCACAAAACGGGTCTTACAAATCTGCATAGACTATATATCACTGTGTCCTCGGGTTTTATGGATCTGAGCCCACCAATTTGATTGCTTTAAAAAGGTCACCGACGGAGGTTGATTCTCTCCCCACTTTTTGTGTTTCGGTTTCATCTACTGTCATTGATTACGGATCTGCCACCATCATCATTGAAGACAACAAGCAAAGTGCACATTTTTCCAGTGAAGCGCGTTCCATATATAGATCACCTTCTATAGTATCTCCAATATTTATTGTTATTGTTATTATTATCCATTTCAAATGTCTTTCAGGTCTTGTTGACAAGTGGCACTTGGGGTGATCCGACAACAATTTTGGTAGATTAACGAAAACCTTTGATCGATAAGGTAGTAAGTCACAAATCGGGCATAAAATGCAACTGAAGCATTCTCATGGTAGCTTCCTCAACCTCATCACATGATACATTCTGAATTTTTTCTTAATGTTCACTACGGCTTTGTCTATCGATCCGATCCTCACTGGTCACCTTCAGTCTTATGTACCCAATGCGAATTTAAACTTGGACCATGAAAAAATTATTCATCGGTACCTGTCGAATTTGAACAGATCGAATCTTTCCACTGAATTAGGAAAATTGTTTCGCCTTCAAAGAGCCTCTAGACGCCGTCCAGTGGGTTTGTTTTTCGATCAGACTGAATTTCCCCTGTCAGTTGGATTCTTTCCCAAGACAAGTTAACATAGTTAAAAGTTGGAGGTAACGTTTTGAGACCGGCTTTAAAGGGCCCTTGGGCTGACTGGCTGGATCGCGTAGCTGATCGGGCCATTGTACCACCACACGAGATTGTCTGGTCCTAATGCCAGTCCAATTGTGGATAACTCATCAAAATCGTTTCATTTTTACTTGTTGCACACTGTCATTGGGAAGCATTGTACGGTTGCGTCAACCCTGCTAGGTATCAATAGCTGTATATACATCCACTGATGGTCCGATTTGGGACTACAGGTTAGTCATGTGCAATCGCGCAACCCATTTGACGTCCAACCAATGCGCTTGCTTTTCGATGAAACAAAACACTTCAAATTTTTGTTTATTCCTCAACAGATGAACTTCAAATCGATAACAACTTGAGCCAATTCTTCAGTCACTCGACGTCTAACTCCGAATATTGCAGCTAATATTCGATTCAAGGAGAATATAATCAGTGGCAAACGATTGTTTTGATTTAGAGTAGATAATCATGCTCGTTTTGTGCCATACTTTGAATAAAAAACGGTACAATCTATGTTCAAGAAGGCATGAATAATCAGTCAAAGGTTGCTTGGATAACACACACAAGCGGTAGTGTCTCGGTGGTAACATCACAAAATCATCACCCCCGAGGACGTGTTCAAATCCTACCGCCTGACTTTCCCTATTTGTGTATTGTATGGCATCCCTTTGATTGGCCTTTTCCCCCTTCCTGAAATTTGAGTCATTGTGTATTTATTTGAATGAAAAAGAGAAAAGAAGTGAGGAAGTTTAAGAGTGACTGCGTGCGTTAAATACGCGAAGTCCTGATCCATCTGACAATTGATTACAATGCTTCATCACCACAAATACGTTTCTATCGGTTCCTGAGCACCATCTCTAAATTTAGGGGCGCCCCCAATGAATGTAATAGTTGGGGAAGAATAAAACCTGGAATCCGATCGACTTCGTCCGGCAGCATCAGCTATTGTTTTCAAACGTTTCTAATGTGAAGGTGGTGTCTGTTTGTTTGTTACACGTCCGTGCTCACTTTAAATATATTCACATTACTGTTGATGGTGTTTTGGGATGCAACTTACTTGTAAATAGTGTGGCTCGAATGCACAAAAGGATATTATTGACGGTTTTCCACAATACCGAAAACGAACGAGACCTCGTAAAGCAACTTACTGTTTTCGAAATTGTAACTACAGAACATGTACATCTACCATGGGACAGTTTCATTAATTATGCTGCGCGCTTGTTGGAATTATAATGACTTGTTCCAAATGAGACGTTTTGTTGTATGTACACCAATTCACCAGTACACTTATCGTTGTTCGTAATAATAATAATAATAATAACTCTACTCGTCCCGGCACTGTCTTGTGGATATATAACAATAATAACCACATTGATATCGATCTTTTATCCCACCCAATCGAGCAGACCAACAAAATCGTGGTCTTTCGTTCTTTGCGCCCATTATTGCTGATGCGGGCTCATATGTGCTGAACAGGAGCAACCAAGCACTCACGGATCCGGGTTTCTATTTGAGATCATTCAGTTTGTTAGTCGTTAACCCGCTACTGTTGAACTTGTACCCGATTGGCTTTCGTTTACGGTTGACCTGAAAGTGATGTAATGTTAGCTCATCGAATGTTGTGTGCGCCTGTGGGTGCAAAATTTTATAGCTGTGAATTTATCACGCTTTGTGTTTGGTTCTACCTTAAAAACATGAGTTATAACTGAGATAAAAAAAGATGTGGGTCTTGGTGTGTCTGTGTCTGTACCCGTTTTTGTGACGGACGTTCAATATTGCCTGCTTAACCCTGCCACCCTACTGACCGGGTTGAATGATTCATTATACTATGCTTCATTTCACTTCACCATTCTCTGATTGCCCAGCTGATGGAGTTTGACCATTCCGCGGGTTCTGAGTAGTATTTCGTTTAAGGCGGTCGTGGGGGTTTGGTGTCAATCAAGAACAATCATTTGTAGGTCTTAGATGAAAACGAATAATATTTGCCGTCCCGAGTTGGTTCGGTAGAATGTGTAATCCAAATCTATCTTCCCGTTTATGTGCCGATGTTATACAAATGTGAACTTCCAAGTGGTAATGGGTGGCTGTTTCCGATCCCGATTCGAACCTACAACCCTGTGTTTTTCAAATCCATTGTAGCGCAAACGGTCAGGAATAGTTTAACCAAATGATTTGTTCTATCCGTGGCACGCCCGTATAGTTGGCTTCAACAACAACAACATCAACAAAAACGGTCCACATCTTCATATATGGAGGCTGGTTGTACTAAAATCGTAACGCCCAATATTTTACAGCACGATTTTTCATTGCTCGCTCTCTGTGTATAAATGCCTGTTAAAAGAAGCCGAAGAACCATCATGCTTTATTCTGTTAATGTTTCCAACCGAGTCATAACGCCGGGGACTAGTGCTGAGATGAGCGAGGTCCGTGACCTGAAACAAGCTCGCAGAGATGGGTTGTGCTACATCGTGTAAGTTGAAAATGAAAAACGGCCTGGCGATCTGCCCGGTGGCCGAGCGGGTAACATGCTTGCGTTCTGCCTGTGAGGTTCCGGGTTCGATCCCCAGTTGGGTCGATGGACTCGCACTGCTGATGAGACCCAACCAGGTCTAAATAGCTGCCCAGTGCTTCGTAGCTTTTCAGTTCACACTTCATTTGGTGTATACACGACGAATTCTCCTTTGAAATTTATTCTGTGAATTGATTTGCAGAGAGAAGAAGGAGATACTTGTGAACGGCATTTATGTTTATTGTTCTGTCTTCTTATCGTAGATAGAACCAACATGACGTGAAACTATAAAGAAATAGCTCAATCTTGTATATTCTGATTTGATCCCACTGTACAGTTCCGTCTTCCTCGAGCGATGCGATAGTGGTTACCCCGGAAAGAAATTTCTCCACACCCACAGATTCGTTCGGTCAGACCACGTCAGTTCATCCCCCTGCTCCTGGTGAAAACTGTCCAAACTCCGGTCCTTCATCTGCTGTGCAACAAAGTGCCCGAGGTTTCATGCTATCTCGAAGCACTTCTGTGGATACGACTCGTCCAACCGTGCCCATGCCTCCGGTCAGCCCATTGGCCAGAAAACCCAGTTCACCGACTCCATTTCCAACATCCTGCGGCACTACTGGCCAATTTGGCAAATTGTCGGTTGTGCCGGATCCGGTTTTGCCTGCGCGGGTAAGTACGTTGTCACATTTGTTTTTTTATCTCATCCTAACCTGAGAAAGTTTGCCCTAAAAAAACTCCGCAAATCAAAGTCAAAGTTTTATAACGAATGATTTAACAAAACTAAAGCTTATCATGCCTCGTAGGATTTTTACAGAATCTTTTAGATTACTTTGCAAACAGAAAATGAAAATAATATGCATGATCACTCACGGATGTCGAAATACTAAGTGTTCTAATGCTTTATCAAGTTGCGATTTAAATAGTTCAACCGTAACAGCACAAATTACATGGGATGGAAAATAATTCTATACACCGCACACTAACTACAAACGAGTGATGCCGGCAATCAAGCTGACCGTTCTGGGTCTTCAA
This sequence comes from Echinostoma caproni, assembly GCA_900618425.1. NCBI lineage: Eukaryota > Metazoa > Platyhelminthes > Trematoda > Plagiorchiida > Echinostomatidae > Echinostoma > Echinostoma caproni. The sequence goes on from UZAN01041860.1 coordinate 30,030, forward strand.
CTTGAGTGGATGTCCCCTGAGGTGATCATTTTGAGATACTGTCAGCACGGAACGGCAAGGGTGGTTGGATTGATGCAGTATGAATCCAATAATATCATCACTTTCATACTATAGAGCACATGTATTGATGATATCATTTTGTAAACGAAGGCTTTGGTCGTGAATCCACGTAGAAAAGGGATATGTATGGAATGAACAGATGACGGTAAATTGTCATATTGAGATATTTTTTCACGTGAGTTTACCAAAATTGTGTTCATTCAATTTTATGCTAGTCCTCAATTTCATTCGATAGCGGCTTTATTGGTTCCAATGGATAAATTACCAGTTAAAAGCTTATCAGCACGAGTATCATTTATGATAAGTGTTCACCCGCTGCCTTGCGGTTATATATATATATATATATATATATATATATTACCAATCGAAGCCTGTGCTGAGGCTAGCCTCTTCATACCTCTAAACTAAGTTAAATCCAGACCACCTTAACGTTTATCCAACTTTGCCCAGCACGAGAAAAAATAGCACGGAGAGGTAGGTGATAGGCAGACATGCAACAAATGTAATCGAACCATCGGAGTCGTTTTGGAGCGATAGGTTTTTTAGAGAACGACTGTCAGTACCCAACATATGGCAACAAATTTCATCTTCGGTCACAAAACATTCCCACCAGGTACAAGTAGTGTTTCGGTTTCATCGATGGTCGAATACAGAATGTCCATTAGCATCCTCAACGCGGAGTGGCCAGGTCTCGGAACCGTAAAGCAGAACACTACGAATCGCGTTGATGTACACCATCCCTCAAGGTAGAGACGGATATCATAGCGGCGCCACAGGTGTCGTAGGTTGGCAACAGCTGTTCTAGCTTTTGCTGTTGGTGAAGTGATCTCCTCCGCAGTGTCACTACCAGCTGGGATGAAGCTCTCGAGGTACTTGATGCTCTCAACCACTTCCAGCTGATCACCTCAGAGGGCGAGTGCTGGCACAGGCTCTTGCACTTGGATGATGCAAAGCGCAAACCATACCTGGAATACTCGGTCGTTAAGTGGTTTTCGTAATATCACCCAGCTAGGTGATACCGTGGTCATATTCGAAGTTAAGGACTCTGTTCCCTGAGAGGAGTTCGACTGCACCGTTTGCATAACTGGATGAATTATTCGGTAGAACATCCTCTGTGGCAAAGTTGAACAGGAATGAGGGATATACGGAAGCCTTTTGATATTCCATTGGGGACAACAAATGGTGGTAAGAGCCGGCTATAGGCATAAACCCCTACCCTTGGTGTCGATACATTTTATTGAGAATTGACTGTAGTGTCATATCGTACAGGTTCGCTCAACTCAGCCTGGCATGTTTCTTCTCACATTTCGTGTGCCATTAGCGGCACACAAATCGACTGGCGCAATTATCCAAGGTGCTGCTAGTTCTAACCCTCGGGTCGTTCGTTCCTTGTAGTTCCTGGCTAATGCATTCCATGCTTCATTGTTGAAAAGGAATTCTATCGAATCATTTCTCACTGGTCAGAGTTGAATTCTGAATAAATACGAATATTGCTTGCTGCGTTCAACAAGTAGCGCAACAAGATCATCTCTTCCATCACACCGCAAAACGTGAATGTGTGCATGATTTTTGTTATATTCATTTTGGGGCTGAGCAGTCGCTGCTGCGCTGGTACCCTGTTTCTGGTCAATATGATTGTTGGTATTCGGATGCGCACATATTTCGCGCATTGGGAAGTAATAACTTGATACCTTGATCTTTCATCGTTCTAAAAACCTAATTCGCGTTTTAATCCACACAAGTGGTTAGATTTTTCTTCGCTGATGCAATACTGTGAATCTTTTTTTCTCACGACACCCTAAAAGTTTAACATAAGTGAATAGGGGACTGGTTGTGCTGTGAAATCTTAGTGGAACTCTTAATCTTTGGTTTTCGGGTTACGATTTGGATGGCTGTATTCCAAAAAGCAAGTCAGAACAAATACCATTCTTAGTGTCATAGCAACATTGTGCGGCATATAAATCGCTTTGTTAAGGCTGACCAATCCGGCAGTGATAATGATGTTGACTAGTATACATGAATTTATGCTTTTAGTTTAGCGGAAAAAATCCTGTAACAGCCTACAGTCAGCTATCTTCGCCGTTAGAAGTTTCTAGCGGTGCTAACGGACGGGTAGTTCAGATAGATTTTAATTTCAGTTTTCGGTTTATTCCACTATTAACTATAAAATACTGTGGCGGTTTGGGTTGGTGTCTTTTGGCTACCCATTCAGATGAACGAATAGATGGAAGAAATAAAATGCTGGAAACAGTATTAATGGGAAGATATCAAATTCAGATAGACACTGTTACGAAAAAATTGGGTCGGTGCATGAGTGCTACTCACCCTTTATAATCATCGATTACACTGGGCCCGAGGTCCCTATCCTGGAATCCGAACCCGACCTATATAACCGAGTTTCCTGGTTAACGTTTCATGCTCTCATGCCAGATCTTAGTTTGATTACCCTCTACTTTTGCCACCTACTACCTGCCTCTTCAGACATATTACACCGACGAAGCCTGTCTAATGAAATGCGTAATACAGAAACGTCTGAGCTGGGTGCCAGTTGAAGCAAGTTGCCATGGGATGTACTTTTCTCCTACTAAGTGGTTACTGGTTCAAGACCTATAGGAATTTGTGCTTGCTCTTTCCCTCAGTGGCGAACAGCTAGATGTTATTCATCAGTTTGTCTTCCTTGGGAGTTGCCTCAGATGACCGTAGCGTTAAATGTGAAATCACGCTCCGGATAGCGAAATCTTGAATCATCTTTACCAACATGAAGCATCTGTGCCGTCATCGTGATACCTACCAAGCTCTCAAAAGGTGTATTCACTGCACCGCAGTGCTACTTTACGTTTGTGAACTCTGGTTACTTCGCTCTTTGATCCTTGTTCCCTTCGGAACACCGCCGCTGTGTGGTAGTGGTAACATCGTATTCCAAATGGAACAGTTGACATGGGTCACGTTTCAAACAGTCACAGCGAACTACTCGAAACTAGTGCGGGAAAATAGGCGGTTGTAATCACAGGTGTTGTTCAAAATGCAAATATTTGAGAGCATTCAGTTTTACGTGCAGGTGTATGTGGAAAGTATGGTTGTACGTTTTTCGATCATTTATGATTATTTAAAACTGGATCAGGTGATACTTGTCATGGAATTTGGGAATGGCAAAGATGCAGTATTGCGTTTGGACTTCAAAAGAGGTGTTCATCACTCCAACTACCTCAGTCAACATGCCACATCTTTGTGTTCCTTTCAATTATTTTATACCATTGTGACATTGAAATAATTATTTCCAATCGGATTTCTGCTCAAAACGACCGTCATGTCCAGTAACACCCGGATTGTTTAGCCTTGACGAATCCCACTGTTCTGGATTCTCCATTGCTTGAATGCCGTCCTGTTCCATGCTAGGTCCAGTGCGAACTACTAATTCGTGTCATTCTAGTTGGATGTTCCCTATCGATCTGCCCATAACAAACCATCGTTGTAACTGTCCATGGTTATTCCCGATTGTTGCACGGCTTCTTGAGTGAGTGAGTCACACCGGAAAACTAGTTGGTTTAACGTAAAAGGCCGTATTTGTCGGTAGTGCTTGCGCTTTTTTTCCAACTTACCCGTTCGGTCCAAATTCCATTAATCTATGCGGTACGCTATTTCAACCAAATTGATGTTGGCTTATTTTGTTCAAAGTAGACCTATTCTCCCGGTTCTTCTTTAATTTGTCATCCAAATGAACGGCCATTTTGTGCGAGATAGACCCGTACACCCTGGAAGGAGTATGCTAATCTATACGAATGATAACTACGTCAGTCTGCAAGGCCTAGATACGCTAAGGGCAAACAGATTGTACGGCGTTCCGGTTTTCCTATCTAGGTTTCTAGGTTTGGTGTCGCTCTGCGAGGAGAAAAAAGCATTACGCACTACCTTGACCTAGTTGTGATTAAGATACTATTGTTTCATTAGTTGCCGTTGAATAACCGGAGCGTTGTATTTCGCACTGGTTACGTTTTTCATATATGCGTAATGATCGAAGTGAATGACCCCCCCACCGTTATGGTCAAATGTACGCACGATACACATTGCTGTTCGTACAATCTATCACGAATTCGTCAGATGTTTACCGTTTCCGTGATAGCGAGACAAGGAGCGTTTGTTCAACGCAATTCTCCGTAAGAAAAACATCCTGTTGTGGTGGTTGTAAACCAAGGGTATGATTGGATGATGAGGCATTAGGAAGACTATTTATGGTGTGAAACAAATTTCTGACAATTCGGTTTCACAAACTAAGTACCCGGAGTAACAGAGTTGACTGAAACTACGCAAAAAATATAGCTCTACTTCCTCACTCAATCGACAGAGTAAAGTTAAAACCAATCTATGAATGGAGTGTCATTGCATACCTTTGAAATCGTCATGGCTTTAATGTTCCATAATTACGAGCAAGCTGTCACCAAGCCGAACTCGTTACTCATGAATACTCCAAGTGCTCTGGAGCATTCCAGTTGCATAAAGATTTTAGATTTCTTTCTACTTCTGCATTCTCCCTACCATAACGTATTGCTCTCTAATAATCGCAAATCATCGAAAAAAGGAACGCGCATGCGCTCTCCACTTCAATAGAGTGCTCAGAACAATGATCATGATACAAACAAAGTGACAAATAAGCTTGTTTTGGTCGGTTCATAAATATACCAATAAAATTGAATAAAACAAGTAACACAACATGAGCAAAATTGATATTGGCCATCAATTTCGTGTGCTGTCAGTCAACTGTCTGCGCACATCGAATAGGTTGAATGTTATAAGAAGAATACCATATATGGACATTTACACAATTACATGGGTTCAGGTAGAAAGAACTGGGTTGTTGAGTCATTAACGAAGTCATTTGGTACGGGTGAAATAGGATGAGAGTAAAATAATTACAAAGATTCAGAAAAAGGGGAGTTTGCAGAGAAACAGTTACGTAATGAAAAAGAATTAATCGTGTAGGAAAGAGAGTTAAACATGGTTACGTGATACGAAAAAGATACAACCAGAAATGAATTCGAACAGACGTAGAAAGTAACCGAAGTAAAAATTTGATCAATTAGGTAGTTCAAAATGAGTTACCTAATAACGAACGCAGAAGGGCGAAGTGTCAACGATGATGTAGGGGAACGGCGGAGATGATGAAAATGAAAGAGTGAGGAATTACCTTGGTAATAACAACTGCATCACAAGGCCTAGGTCAGGCTAATGACAACCGCTTCGGCAAACCTAAGCATCTTTTGGTTTCGAATTTACAGCATAACACGGAAAGCTTTGCGTTTGTCAATGCAGTTTCCGGTATCTTCGTATTCGTTATCCCCTCTTCCCCCTTCACCCATACCCAAATAAC
>UZAN01041860.1:36090-49107 GCA_900618425.1 Echinostoma caproni
CCCATACCCAAATAACTTTAGTAATGAAGCAACAACCCAGTTCTTTCTACCTGAACCCATGTAGTTGTATAAATGTGTGGCATTCTTCTTATAACATTCAACCTATTTACTGATTGAAAGCACGCGAAATTGGTGGCCCATATCAATTCTGCTCATATTGTCTTACTTGTTTTATTCAAATGGATCAAAGGGAAAGGATGTTTCCGATATACCAATAAAATACAGTGGATAGGAATTCGCGAGTGGAAGGATAAGTAGTCTCTGGATCTCCTATTTGCTGCGCCCTCTTTCTGATGTATGTTTCATCACGACCTGATTATCATTTGTTCGAATGCCTCTAAACCGGTCACCTGTTGATAGTCTGACCCAGGGAGCCTAATTGATTCCACAAACTGCATATATATATATATATATATATTTCATAATAAGTAGTGCATGAATGACTGGACAAATTTCCCCTGGAAGCACACGGCCGGTTTCGAGGCTCTTGCCGCTCGTCAGGCATGCGTATCCGGTAACCTTTTGTCAGTTCATTCACATACTCGTACCAAGGAATTGTATTTTCGTCACAGCTCTTTCAGAGCCAGTTCATTGAAGAATCAATGCTATGATTCAATTATATATATGTATATATATATATATATATATATATATATATCGGCCGGTGTTCACCTCCGACGTCCAAGCTGCCCAATGCAACTGGACACCTAATTAAGCTGGTAACCGCTGTCACAATCAGGAAGACGTCACTTTTTTCGTATACCTCTTCTTGGTTACTTTGGAATCAGTGTTTTCAGCCTATTCCCGTAGATAAGGTGCCCTTGGTTCACCAACCTGGATATTCTCTTCACTTTGATGGGAGACATCTCCGCCACCAGATGACAACGAGTACGGCTTCTTCGACAGAGTCTGTTTCAGATGCTGTCATGAAGAGCATTTTGCAAGGTCCAAGGTCCAGCCACAACTCGAGACACCCACCCCAGACCATACTGAAGTCGAACATTAGTCGCCATTCATCGGTTTTACTGTTGGTCGACAACCCTCATTTTCAATACCTGTTGTCATTCCTCAAGCGTTCCTTCTCGTGTGAATCTTGAAAAATATGCAATAACCTTAGCTTCACACGCATACTGACGACAAGTGAACTGCATTTCTGTATCAATCCTACTTTCACGCACAACTCCTTACGAAAATCGATTATCATTTAGTTCCGTTCGGTTGTATCTTGCAGAAATTGTCTTCTCCGTGTCCGGGTGCAGTTACGTCACCAAAACACGTAACCTTGGAACAGCGTACCAATGGGTTCTCGGGATCGGGTTCATTATCCTCGTTCGGGTCTTCTCGGCAAACATCGCTGTAAGTTTTGCAATTTAGCTCCCTTGTTCGTCTTCCCACAATTTGATCATCTCTTCAGAAAAGCTAGAAAATACTCCATGGAACTTTGGTTATCCCTTTTGATTTTAGTAGTGGGATATGAAATGCTACTCAGTCGCTACATCATCTAGTGTTCACTTGAAATCAACCGCTATGTATTGTGTAAACGGTAGGTGGCATTCGTGTTTGAAATGTCACAGACCGGGAATAATTACACTGCCGACAAATTGCAATATTTAACCAATAGCCTCAAGTTGCTCGATCACAGGCTAAGACTGGTAATGATCACGGAGGTTTGTTTAACCTAGGTAGTTCAGAGAACCGTGAGTACCTGTGGATCCAAACACCATGGATAGGTTGGAAGCGTCAAAACCACAATCCTACTAAGAAACTGGAAGCTCTGAGCGCCCGCAGATTCAAAAAGCCGCTGTCACTATATGTAACAATTGGTTGGTACTCAAATTATCCTAGTTACTTCCGATGGGTGTTGGAACCCACTCACCTTCACCTATATACATCCTAACAAACCACTGTTTAGTTGTAACTATCTTTAACATGATTATTCCATAGTTCATTCAACCAATAGAAGTCAAATATTATTAAAAATATTAATATTATTACAGTCATCATTAGTAAGCGTCTGTTTTAGTTAGCACTCCAAAGTATTGCATTGGGTCTAAATGCAATGAAATATTTGTTTTTTGAAGTTTTTTGAGCAAAAATACAGCAGCGAAGTTAGCACGATAAAGTTGGACTATTCAAAGCAAGTTTTTCAATGGCATTCCGTTCTACTTCGAGACAACTCCAAATGGCTTTGATATGTTTCCAACTGGCCAAACTTTGACGAGTTTTTCCATTTTTCATTGCAGTTGAAAAACAGTTTTATCAGATCGTCTGCCCTCTGCGGTTACGATTTGTGCGTCACATTCTGTCCTCTTTTTTAATGCCGTAGGATGCTGCCCCAGAATGGCGTGGGGTGGAATGTAGGCTGACGACAAACGTGGGAAGACGGATTCAACAAGTCTGCGTTACCTAATTGAACCGCTACAATCATAAGCACACGTGTTAATACATTAAAATATATACACACCTCAATTTGTGACGTTCCCGGGATTCACCGAACGTACAAATGTCCAACGCGGTCGAAGATGGCGAGCAAGGGCTGACTAGCTAAACAAGGGATGTCGCAACTCCGTGACGGAAATCAATGAAAGGTCAAAGCCCATGCGGTCTAGTCAATGATTCAATGAGCAACTCTCATTGGACCAAGTAGCAAGAGTTCGACACGGGTAGTGCGGTTCAGGTGTGCGTGTGCGTGTAGACGGAGGCGTGGCGTTGCATGCCTGTGGAGAGGTAATCGAAAGGTCACATAATCAAACATGAACTAGCAGTAAGTGCCGACATGGGGAGATAAGATCTAGGTAGACAAAGGATCGAACAGTGGGTTATTCGTAGACTTACAGACGTATATGAAGAAAGCGACTGTAGATGAGTCTGGTCAATAAATGCGGTGAACAAACGACTGAAAACAACTGCGAATGGAAATATTGAAGGAACATATAAACAGATTGAGCAGTGGGTTGTCGCAGAAATCCTTCTATCCAATCCACTACTTGTCCCCGAATCCCGTAATTTTATAGTTTTCTCAGCAATATTTTGTGGTTCACTTGGTCAAATGCTTCAGAGAAGTCAAGATACACCACGTCCACTTCATCGCCATAATAAACTAATTTTGTCCATTCTTATCGTGTCACAAGAAGGTTAGTGGTACATTGTCACCTGCGACGAACCCCGGTGATAGAACGTTATATTTTTTCCGATTGACTCCACATTGTCTGCAACAATTTAATTCCATGACTTCGGATGACACGGGGGTGAGCTAAACGAAAACCGCCTTTTATATTGGTGAAATTGTTCCTTGTTTCCATGTTTGTGGGAGCACAGCTTTTCGAACCTATTTTGGAATAGTTCACTTAACGGCTGAGTTGTGTTACTTACCAGGCAGACAAAGGTTTGTGGATAAATCTTATGTATCTCCAGAGATGAATTACTTTTCAACTACTGGAGTTTCGATGCTACGCTTTCTTATGAAAGCGGCCATTGTATAATTTATCCAACACAAACAAGTGATCCAAAGCTTTTCACCTCGTTCGTGCGTCTGAACGCACAGACTAATGGGAACGATTCCCAATCCAGCACCGCCTCTGATATACAGAAGTAACTAAAAAATCCTTCAATTTTGTTTGTTCATTCCCTCGCCTATAGTTAGGGAATCAGAACTGATTGGAGGTTCTGCATTCGAGATAACGTGACAATCTGAATCAGTTGATCGCATTTATTCCATGCGTGTATCACCCAAAAGCTCCCTAAGAATTCTACGATTTGATTAGTCTGTAATCAGCATGCATTGGGTTCCTCGTATTTGTGACTGAGCTATTCAAAAACAAAATATATTTGATGTAAGTCGTTTCTTTTGCTCTTGGAATTGCGTTCTTGTCATCCCCCGTAAATGCTGTGGGCAGAGTCTCGCTGTTCTGACCGTGTTAGATATCACTACAATATCACAGATTATTGGTCGATTCAATGAGGAATTAATCTCTGACTATCCACACGGCCTATGCTGCCGCCTTGATCGGTTTTCAGTTTGTTCAGCCATCAAAGTTGCTTTCCTCTTGGTCGTTGCTTAGCTACAGCCCATCCGACTGACAAGTGAAGAACGGAGTACGATGGAAACAGCAATGCCAAGATATAGCTACAGAATGTAGATAAGCTAAATAAGATCGGAAACTGAAAATGTGTACGAGCGTTCTTGTTCACAACACAGTCATTCCACCGCGTCTGTAAACTTCGATTAGGCTAGTGTCAAAGCGCGCCACCGGGAGTTCTGACTTGACCTATATGGGAAGATCCCTGGTCATGGTTTTCATATATTCATGCTTAATCATAGTTAGATCACACTTGTTCTTTTTGCAACTACTACCTGCTTCAGCAAAAATCCCATATCACGGTAGCGTATCCGGTGTTATGCGTATCGTACGCCTAAGTCATCGCAGCCAATAGAGGTCACTGTACAGCGAATGAAAACGGATGACGATGAGTATGCTCGATTTAAGGAAACTTATCCTTATATGCTAATCGGACCCTAATTTTCACTCCAAAGCCATTCATCTTGCTGCTAATCCGGCTCCAATATCCATTTACTTATCGCCGTAAGATCGCCTCCCTAACTCCTTTTTGCCACCATTGTCACGGATTTCGTTCTTTGGAGCTTGGTGATCCGGTCCCTCCACTTTCTTTAGCGCACTCAACCACACTAAATAAGTTTGTTGTGCAACAGCACTCAAATAGTCTTTTTCTAAGAGTCGCATCGTATATCCACCACTATTGTTTTTTTTCTCACAGGGTGTTTCTATATTGAAGCGTGGAATCAACAAGTTGTTTTGTGTCGATTTCCCTCCATCCCGAATGTGTATCAATCCTCATTATTTTGGAACTTAAGTTTTGCCTCTTTTGTACAGGATAAATTTTGGTACAGTACGAACTATTGTAGCGAGAAAACGAACCCTCAGACAAGATCCACAGTTTGATTATTTGAGCTCCGCTTTGACCCTTGATCAAATCCTTTTGGACCCACTTCTCACTGTGTTTATCCGATTGATGATTTCAACGGCACTTTTTTACCGAAAATGTCTTGCTAACCCCTCACCTCCCACTGGATAGTCTAGCAATACTGTTTCCCGTTTATCAATAAGGCTCTCTTTATCTGTCAAAGGATAGTTTTGATATGAACACTACCTCTGCTCTAGTCACTTTCTCTTGGCCGGTTTGCGCCATCGAAGTGATAATCCTTTTGATCCATCACGGACACTTGTAAATGAAAAAATCACTCATTGGTGGTGCATAGTCTATTCGGAGATGTCGAATTCGACTTTGGCGTAATCCATATATCTCAATGATACACGAGTTCGATCCCACCCAGAAAACCCCAAGCTGGCATCAGTTTCATTACAACAGACAATACGGATTAACAACAACTATCATCTTTCGCTCGGACATCGTGGATGATACTATCTTCGCCGATGATATGAAGTTTAAATTTACACCTGTGTATCAAACAGTAAATCATTAGCCACTGTGTAACATGATGCACACAAGTACACTGCACCTGTTCAACGTGTATATCGACAACAGAGCATGTGTAAACAAAAGTGTCACTCAACCTCCTTCCTTTTCATCAGAGAATTGAATCATTCCCAATGAAGATTACGTCGTTTTCGGTCAATTGTCGCTCTTTTACATCTTCCGATTTTTTAAATGGCCCCAATGCGTGATAGAATTTCGATTAATCGGCTCTTATCTCTTGTTCTTCCTGTTACACAAAATGGTATGCGAGAAAATGAATGGACCCCATGATTAAATATCATGCTGTAAAAGAAAGTGAAGGGTTGGATATTCTTTTTAGGGTCAGTTTGTTGAACTTACTTTTAAATAATGAGAGTGTAAGTGGATAGAAAGACGCAGTTGGAGTGTTCCATAGTTTAACAGTTTTAAAAAAAAGGAGGATTTAACGAAGTACGACATCTAGTGAGAGATATCTGCTAAGGGAGACTACTTGTTTGCGCACGAGATGTGCTGGTAACAGTTACAGGGTGAAAAACTCCGGAGGACAGTTTCGAAAAGCAAAGTAGTCGGGCGGTAGACAGAACAACGAAGGTCGTCCCCGACGATCGGATGTTATGGAATGGTCGTCGATCAAGCCGGCTGCCTTCCGTTGAACATGAAGAAGCAAAAGAACGAGGACCTGCTCCACACGTGAACGTATTATTCAAGTTCAGTGCGGATTTGATCTCAGTATTGTAGTAGATGAACTGGAGTGTAGGAACATCTAACTCACTCAGCAATAGGATCAAACTGAGAGATAAAATGGGATCAGCATAACGAAGAGATGATAGGTTGTCCAAGAGTACCATAATCTGTTAACGACAATCGAGTTAAATCAAAGAATAAATGTGTGGAGGATGACCTTTCAATGAAACTGGAAGGAGGCTTATGTAATTATAAAATGTCAAGTGTTGTAGTAACTCCATGAGATGTGATTGAGGTTGGCGTTCAATGGAACAATAACTGCTAGTGAGAGTGGTAAACTCGTGATAGGTTCACGAGTATGAGAACGGGTGTTATCACGTTCTGCCATGATTCGAAATGTTAGGAGAAGACGATCCCCCGTGATCCTGAGTGCCAAACTGCATAAGATCCCAGTAGACTGGGCGATCTGAACCGGACGACTACAGAGCCGTCTGCCACAAATAATTATGATTTTTTTCGCACGGTCTATTCGTCCATTTTTCTCTCTTCTTTTTAGCCTTGGTTCATCTCGGAACTCACCTCCACTCCCTTCACCTCCGCCACCTCACGCGATCCAGTCCACTTTCTTTACCCATCGATCCAGTTCCATTCATCCCACTCCAAGTGACTCAACAACATCTGGCCCAGAATACATTCATCCAACCAGTAAGTTATGTGCATCAACTCTCTTCCTACTCGCTTGAAATGTCAGTATGCTTGGAATGGTTTTTACAGCTGATTTTTTCCACTGACTCTCGGGTTTTCTAGAAATACTCACTCCGATGCTTTGGCACTGGCAATGCTTATGTCGTGTGGGATTTGATTGCCATCAAAAGCGATTGAGGAGCTCAAACAGAGTATCGTCATGCAGTGCGAAAGTATTACGACCACTCCTATTTTGAAGGTGGAAGAAAACTACCTTCGCCGTATTCTGCTATGCAAGCAGTGGGATGGAAAATATATTGACTAACTTTTATGAAATATATATGTGCATTTTTTCATTATGTTTGTACTCTCCTCCGGAATTGAATCTCCGATGTAGTTTGCGAGATCGTTCTACGCGAAAACAGCCAGTTGGGAAAATACCCAGAAAAGTTTTGCGTCGGCCTATATTAGGGGATATCGTAGTCCGTACCTAAGACAAGTTTAAAGTTTTATTATGATTATCCGTTTACCGAACCCACTTGGTAAAATAGTGCGTGTATTTTAGACGAGTCAAGCATTGGCCCAATGTCATCATGAACTTTTCCATCCTGAAGTTTCCACGTGGCGCATCGTTCCACAAGGAATTTTCCTGTGTTGATTCCCTACCAGCACTTAAGCAGCATCGGATTCAGAATTTATCCGCCTCCTATGCCGGCCCGAAAATCACACGACTGATCGGGTTCATTTATCGAAGACCGGAAGCAGTACGATCAAGGCGGATTTGGAATTACTGGGCCTCCAATCCGTGTATGGAATTGGTAACTGGAACCAGAACTGGGTCTCACACTGCGTCGACCTTGCTACCGATCGTCGGGCATGGGCCGCCAGTATTATAGACATCCACGAAGCCGACTTACTCTCCCGCAGGAGTTAGTCGATCAAAAGTAAAAGTAAGTATTTATCGATCGGCCGTAACAAAGGGCCTGGTGCCTGCCCAGCTAACGACACCTTGTCTACAACTGCGAGTCTTTGGCAGGCCCAGTGAGCTTCGACTGTACAGAAGGCGTGTCATCACCACACGGATGAACTCCTCGTGACGACAAGAGCATCACAAAAGTACAAGACAATATGAAACGACGGGAGCAATCGCACTGTGGTCCTATCCACATAGCGACATGACATCTTAAATTGAAAAAGATATAGAAGGTTTTGGTGGAAGTGCTATCCATTCAGGACGATAATGCGGTTTGGACATTAAGTGAAACAGTATGTCACGATTCCACCTGGTGGAGATCATCGTAAAGTAATTTGGTTCTCTAGCCAATGAATGGTTCCCTAAGCCTTATGACAGGCTGTTTGTCAACAACCCATCGACCAAAAGAAGCTTAGACCATTTTTGAACAGATAGGCCGCAATTGACGTTCGGTGGGACAAAACGTTTCTCAAAAGAAAAGTTCACGGATGACGGAATCGATGTGTCATTTCGGGATTAGTCATTTGTACCGTGCCGACGGGTCTTTCATTCCTCATGACAATGAGGTGAGTGCATCTATGTATGTGCACTATATACCGAGCATGAGAAATTTGTTGTGCAAAGTCGACAATCGACTCCCACATTGTTCAGGTTTCAGGATTTCGAGGTACAAATGCGGCGTATGGAGGAATTCGATGGTTAACACCGGCACTTAATTCGATATTTTCTTCCAACAGAAAATTATGCAATGNNNNAATGCTATTTCTTCGACACTAATAAGTTTGTGGTCGTTAACTGAATTCTTATTACTCAGATCAGTCAGTTGTCGTCTAGATCGACCCCAGGAAAACAATGCTTGTGTGCCATAATTTCGAATTCGGTAGAGTAAATTTTCTAACACAATCAAATGAGTGAATTCAGCACTTCGTCATTTAATTTATATTTTCATGCTGTCAAAGTACGCTCGGTCTTCTCTTTNATGGCACTTCACGTTGACCCCAAGCAAAGTGTTACCCATTCAATTTTCCCACCGATTTTTCCAAATGAGATTGCTTTGCATACTGATGTTTCACTGTGTCAACTCCTGTTTATTGTATTCAGTGGTTGCTATATGCAGGGTGAAGGAAGAGTGGTTGTATTTTATTTGTATATCATAATCCAAAATTGTTTCCGGTTCTCACCGGTTTATAAGTACTTCATAGGCAACGGTTGTACCGTTCGCCAAAGTGCATCGATTTCCCTAGGTCATGCAGGGCTATGCAATGCACAAGGACTGAGTTACGGTTCGAATTCGGTGTTGGTTGAAAACCGGGATCCGTAATTATTCAACACAAATCACTCACAGGTTTACCTACCCCCTCCCTAGAATTGTGCTCATCATTCCCGAAGTACAACGAGACACATTCGGACGATCTGATTTTCGTGATCGGTATTCCAGGGGTCTTCAACCACAGTCGTGCACCATACATACGCGTGTCAACTGACACGCGTGAGTCTACAGTTCACGAATCTGAATGAGGGTCAAGTGAGTACCGTTCACGAAAATTGTGGATTGTGAACACCACTTTGGGGTTGATAGATAGACCTGTGGCTGATTTATTCTGGTGGTGTGGGGATGTTCTCTCTATCCAGTATTATATAGATCTGTAGATACATCCGATATTCATTTTTTTGTCTGTTCACTTGCCCGCCTGTCTTTCATGCCTCTCCTCTCCCCATCCACTTGTTTGGACACACGAAGCTGCGACTAACGGCAGTGGTGAAATCATTAGTGTGTGTGTGTGCGTGTGTTGATACTTATGTGTTCGTTAACAGCTGCTGCATCTCCAACGTTGTCTGCTGATCAGTCTCTCGTTTGAATCACCATCGATATCGGCAGTCCTGTTTACTTGCTAACCTGTTCAGTTCGGTCGCATGTGTAGGTGTGTGCACGCGCGCTGGGCTAGGTGATTCATTCCCATCAACGGTGTCTGTCAAGTTACGACGGTATGTCGGAATGTTCAGAACTACTCACACTTTCCAACCCCCAGGGTAGGAGCGATAGCTGTATGACTCATTCGTTTTCACAGATAGGAAGGAGGGGGGAGGAACCGAGACGAAAATCGTGTTGTCAACCCCCGTTAACACTAAAGATTTACTGGTTGTTTTGATTTACACTGCTAAAATAGATCTTGGTTTCTGTTAACGATTTTTCCCGAGCCCAGATCTCTGGTTGTATTGGTTCATTTGACGCCTCACATACGATGGTGTTTTTTTCCACGGGTCACCCCCATTAGCCTGTTTGTCTTTGTGATCTTTTCTCGATTAACATTTATCTGCTATCCCAACCGCTTCGGTTTTGCCTTCTGTCAGTGCCACAACAATCCTCACCACCACAGCCACAACCCACTTCGCCTTCCCTCCCCTCTTCCACCCCGGCCACGACTGGACGAATGAGCAATTCGTCGCGTGTTTCCACACAGGGTTCCGACCAGATGAAACCACAGCTGAATCCACATGTAGTTCATCAACTGACGAGTGCCCTACAACAGCGTCGAACTTCCACGGAAATACCTCCCACTACCCCAACTACAGGTATACAGAGATAAAAAGTTCAGTCATAAGTAATACAACACTGTGAGCAGACTCTTTTGTGTACATGCCGTGTGTTTGGATAATCCACCGACATCGTTGTCATTAGTGTCCTGTTAGATGCCCTTGAGGGTTTCATTTTGCAAACATAACTGACACGTGCTTCAGAAATTGAGAACGTGTTGTATCTGAATGAGCCATCAAAATTTGACTTACACCTACTGATATTTTCCTTTGCCACACGTGACCAGGTACTTTGGAAGGAAACTTGATGTGGTACCCATATTTCCATGGGTTAATCAGTTGATGTCCTTCACCACGTTCGGTCAGTCATCCAGCCATGTGAGCTAACTTATACCACGGTGGAGTTTTATCCTTCACCTTCATTCGGATAATCGCTGCAATCCAGTCATCTGCGTATAGCCACTGGAAACACCGGGTTGATGGTTGCCCCCAATACATTGAATTAGTCTCTTAGATTGCTTTTATCTGTTGAGGAGATTCATCCGATGCCAGTGTATAAGTTTTATTAGACAAAACACCAGCTGTTGCTTATCTTGTCCCCTGGGAAGTTTGGCTTAGCAGAATTGATTGATTGAACAAAAAGAGACGAGGAATGTCACTGTTTCGTTTACCGCTTTGAATGTCGAAAATTTAAGATGTGGTGATGATTCGAACACCGCTGTCTACGCCGCATTGTACGAATCTGGTGTTGCAACCGGACGAATAATGCAGAATTTTTGATGTGATCGTAGTCGACCTCCACAGATCACGTTGGTCGGAGCGTGTGTTACTCGTGTCACCAAATAGATTTCTATGGGTCGCGATGTTTGCCATGGCACGTAATGGGAGGAAAAAGCCAAAGGCAGTTAAACTCAACCCTGGTACGAGGGTGTCAAAACCCAAACCAGAAGACTCGGTCATATAGGTCCCGTTAGGCTCCCTGGATGGGGACCTCCGGATCATTGTAATCAATGGTTATGAACACTGAATGATGTGTCTGAATATTGTAAACAGTTTTGCTCAGGTATCTTCCCAATTTATTCCCAACCTTGATCCACTGAAATTCCCCGTTTTCTCTCAGACTCTACTTTCAACTTTCCAGTCTTTATCCTACTACTTCATCCAAATGGTCAGCCAAAGACAGCAACCAAAACCGGCGCACATAACTGCATGGTTAATGGTTGTACACACTGAGGCGGAATGATCCATCCAGTCTTTACTTGAGAGAATCAGTTGTGAACGGAGAAACTATGCGAACTTGTAACAAATTCCAAATACTACATACTGTGAGAGCATATAGGAATGACATCTGAATTCTAGTCGGAAATTTTGGAGCAATAACTTGAATAAAAATGCCTCCTGAGGTGAATGTTGGACCGCAAGGTGAATCTTTCCTCTCGTCTAATCGACAGTACATCCCGAAACGGAAATTTGTTTGTTCGGTTGTGTCATGTGTGCGCATGGATGTTGGAATGTAATTTGTGTTAATGATTCGTCAAGTTTTTCTTTGAAGGAATCAATAGTCTCGGCACAAACAACATGAGATGGTAAGGAATTCCTGGCAGTGCACACTGACGCCGAAGGAGTGACGTCGACAGTCCAGTCGAGATTTTTGGAGTAGTAACTCGAATGAATGTCCCCGTAGATGATCGTTTGATGACAACGTCAAAAGTCGTCTACAAGGTTGGTTTGGGTTGTGTAATATTTGGTGCACTAAAATCAAGTCTCCTCGAATCCGACGATACTGAGCAGAGTATAGACCCAATGACTGCAGTCTCCCCATGCATGAATCATAATAGAGTCCTTTGACCATCTTCGTTGCGAGTCTTTGTGGACGCTCCAAAATCTTATGTAACCATGGATTCCAAGTTTGGATGGCGTACTCAATATGCGGCCGGATGTATGCTGACAGCAGACGTGAGAATAAAGATGGTTCAAACGACCGAAAACACGTTTAAGTAGACCGACATGTTTGAGTGCTGTTGATGACGCCCTGGCACAGCTAATAGAACAGTTAAGGTCTTCGTGAATTATAACACCCAAGTCCTTCTCTGTTGAGGCATGAGGCAGTAATTCGCTTCCGAGGAAATAGGGAAACCGCCCATGGTGGCGTAGTGAAATCACCTTGCAAGTGTGAATCGGTTATCCACCTGGTTCACAAACAGAGAGGTAGATTGTATTTGGAGGTCACAGAATCACTGTCCCTTCAGAGCCCGGCCTTGGGATGGTATCCCCTTACCGACTTAACGCTCAAACCACACGCGCGTAAGGACCGTGTTTGTTATTGACATGTTTGACATGATGTCTGACTGTCCGCGAAAAGTCTATTACAAGTTTTTTTCATTTATGGAATATACAAATTTACAGTCAACATCCAGGAAGGGGGGCCGCGGCCATACAAAGGTTGCCTGGGAAAAGGGGTGGCGGTGGAGCGGTTTGAACCTGAAACTCCCAGTTCACAATTTGACGACCTAACCACCACTGTAGGAGAACGCAGGCTGTCGTTGCTTAACTAAGGCTACCCAAGCAACATTATGGGACAATCAGAAAATCTGTACTGAGATTAGTAGTATTGGATTCCCAGATCACCATAATGCTATCTCACT
>UZAN01041861.1:10707-33018 GCA_900618425.1 Echinostoma caproni
ACTTTTGTGTGCGTAGTTCTGGTGCCACAAAGATAGGCTGCATACGATGGCACGGCGTGGAAACTATCTCAATAGATGAACTGTATTGTATAGTATTGTACTGTATTGAGTGTAACTTTTGCAAACACTGGAACTCACATTTCAGTTAAAAAGATCATACATGTCAACCGTCACAAAGTACATAAGCAACAGGGAGAAAGTATACAAACATGGGGACATCTCATGAACCAAGGTTAAAACAAAGTTCACCCCTTGCCCTCTCGTTGTTCGTGAGCAAACGAGCAAACGATGCGGTATAGGTGAATTTCGATAACCGTTAATGTGAGATGAAATTTGACGGAATTGGGAGCGTGTGGAATGATGAGAATGACAACGTGTCAGTTCTGTGTGCAATGGGTGGTCAGGATCTGTGAAAATCTCACACAGGAAGTTAGGATACTCTAAAAGCTTTATAGCTAACTCATTCACAGGAATGAAAGAGACGCGGCGCCGCAGTTTACAATGCACTTGTGAATGTGGTTTGACCAATGAAGATTGCTATCTATGGTTAGACCAAGATATTGAATAGAGTTCGCACTACATGACTATATGACTATTATTAATCACTGTGTGGTCTGTCGGATATGAACACAAATATATAAGCCCTCACCAAATTTACTGGGGTTTAAGGTCAGCCCCGATGAGGAGGAGAATCATCGAATTTGATCAAGATTGTCGGNGGGAGAGCTTAGATCGCAGTAAGAAGAAATGGGTTGGCACAGCACGGCGTCATCTGCATATTTCAGAATACGTGCAGGAATGACAAATATAAGTGGAAAATAAGTATGGGGATAGCACAGCTCCTTGAAGAACTTCGGAGTTGTTGACTAAGGGCTTTGATGAAGCCTTCCTAAATCTAGTGTTTTGTACACTATCGGTAAAATAGTTGGACAGCCAAGTAAACAATTGCTTGAAGCATTCAAACAATTCCTGTGTTTGCAACAACGAAGATCAACGAATGGAATCAAAAACAGTAGAGTAGTCAAGAAAAACATGCCGAACAAACTTAACAGTTATTTGAAGATTTACTGATAACATGAATAGGGTTGGAGACTGGGCCAAGGTGCATTTATTAGGCTTGTAAGCAAAGTGTAAAGGATCACTGAGAATGTTTATAGACTGCTAAAGGCGTCTAAGAATAGCCTTTTCAGTCAACTAAGGAGCTGAAGACGTTAACGCTCTGGGACGAAAACCTTTGGCGAGGATAAAAGATTTGGATGCTTTGGGGACTGCTATGATTGTGACTGGTCTCCAACAGTTAGAGTTAGTAGAAGTGTTTAGAGATTCATCTACAATGGAGGTGATTGCCCCAGTTAGGAAAGCAGCACCATATTTGAAGAGGGCCGGATTTAAATCATTCGGGCCTGCAGAAGAAGAATTTCAACTTTTTGAAAGTTTTAACACATCAAAAAATAAGACTGGTTCCACAATACAAACTTTGTGACGAGTGGGCAGGAAAAATGTCCCGTAACTGGGAATTAGACATTGAGATCATCAATATCCACATCAAGCTTCGACCATACTTCCTTCCTTCCACAGAGAAATCTTATAACCTGTCACAGGTGCTTGTTATTTCCAGTCCTCAAAATTCGATCGGAGAATAATGCATTCAATCTATTTACTACAGCTTTGATAAACCTGGACTAATAGCTGCCAACTGAAGCATGGTCAGACTTGTACGCACGTTTCTTTTGTCGTCGCAGTAACTTCGGTAGGAAGGAACACTGCCCACGCTGGTTAAGACACGGAAGCCTATCGAGCATAGGAAGCGCCATTTTGGGTCATTTAGTTGATACGGGTCTCCAAATTAGACCACAGTTCGCGGTTATGAATCATTCGAAAACAACTGTTCGCCTTCAGACTTGTGCTCTAATGTTACAATGATTTTATTCCGAGATTATAGATAGAATTATAATAGTTTAAAATGGAAAGTTCATTCTTTTAATCCCGATAGCCCTTGATAAACACATTGATTTGAGAAAGCTTTTAAATACACTTGGGTTGCTTATATGCGATATTTTAATCACATCTCCGTGGTGGCCAAATATCACACAGGATAGCTTGGGTTGTCTTTGATTATTCACACTATGTTATAAATAGCAAATGAGGTACACCCTATTGTCACGAGGATCTGCTGCTCATTCATGGAAACCAATAACCGAAACCCCAAGATTGGGAGTGGCAAACCACATAAGGCCCCACCAGGTTAGGTGTTATACTGAGTCGAATGGAAGGAAAGCTGTCTACTGCAAAACTTGTTTGTCGGTGACCATTTTCGAACCTAGGATTCTATGACCTAAAGCAAACCAAAGGTAACTAATTCAACCGATTGGTCGCACCGTCACCCATAGTTGAAGCTGTCTCCGTATACCAAGACTTTGATACTGAACTGATGCAACCCTCCCAATATAACACTCGAATTATTCAATGTTACGGATCCTTAGGGTGCTCATCCACTGCACCAGAATGCTTGATTGTCTTATCCATGCGGACCTGTGTTTGAGTCCCATTTATACATGTTTTTGATGGCAAATCATTCGCAACTTTTAGGAAACACACCAGAGTATAGAAACAACCTCTTTCATTGACTCATTTCAACAGAAAAACGTAGCGTTACATAGATAAGGTTGATAGTGACCACCGATTCAATGTTCTTAGTCATTTAGTTAAATGCACTAGGTAGCAATGTAACAAGACAAACTAGCACAGAAATATAAGAGGAATGTCAATTATGATCGATCCAAGGACAATATTCGATTAATACATAACTACTATAGTCACTTTGATGGAGTAAACAGATGGGGGGTGGTATATTCAGAGAGCCGATTCAGAACACTCAAAAATAATGGTCGAAATCAACTCTAATCCTATTGCATTGCTTTCTTTATTAAAAATAGATCAATGAGAAAGCATGGTTCCAATCTTTCAAAAGAGCACCACTCGGCCGAAAGGTGATCCTTGAAGTGGCCATTCACCTTGCACTTTTTCTAAAAGCTTACTTGAAACGTGAAGTATATCCCATTAAGTATATCAACCGGTTACGAAGGGACGAGGCATCCTAACATTACCTGGTCAGTTTTGCAAAGTCCTATCTTGAGGGGATATAGATATGTGTACATATATATTTAACACCGGCTTGTAGACAAGCACGGTGCCCAAAGCCACAATAATAATACCATTAAGAGCAATAGGGTGCAGGTGAATTGGAACGCCGAGCAAAGTGGACAGATGAAACAGTTAAAGATGGGAAATGACAAATAGCTGGGATAACAAAAGAATTTGGTGTGTGTTTCACCGTACACTTTTTGACATTTTTGTGTTGTTTGTTATCTTTTAAGGGGCACGGGATTTCGACAGGCAGACCCTACGGTATTCGCGCCACTGACTTCTATTCTGGGTCATATCTGTCAGCGTCTCCAACCAACGACAAACCTCATCCTTTGGGCTCCAACTTAGAAGGCGGACTGCACCAACCGAATTCAAAGCTGAAGCCAGCTTCTTCATGCCTCTAGCCCATGTCATGGTCTGACCGCCGCGTCGCTTCTTCATGCCTTGCCCGGGACGTGCGAACAGAGCACAGAAAGGTAGTCTATGGGCAGGCATTTGCAATACATGACCAAGCCATCGGAGGCGGTGTAGAACGATTACTTCTATTAGAAAACGACTACTCACATTCAACACACGACGACGAACCTCGTCATTACTCACCCGATGCTCTCACCAGACACGAGCAATGCTTCGGAGACATCGGTAGTCAAATACAGAAAGTCGATTAGCATCCTCAACGCGGAGGGACCAGGTCTCGCTACCGTAAAGGAGAACGCTACGAACCGCGGCGATTCACACCCTTTCCTTAAGGGACAGTCAGAAATCATGACAGCGCCACAGGAGTTGCAGGTTGGTTAACGTTGCTCTAGCTTTCGCTATTCGTGATGTGATCTCCTCCCCAACACCAACACTAGCTGCGATCAAGCTCCCGAAGAACTTAATGCTCTCAACTACTTCTAGTTAATTACCATTGAGGATGAATGCAGGCACAGGCTCCTGCCAGTCTTGAACAAGCACTTTGCACTTGGAAGGTGCAAAGCACACACATATCTGGATCCCTCGATCACCAAGCGGTTCAAAGCGTTTTAGACTGCCTGTGTGTTGTCACCCAACAAGGCGATGTCATCGGCATATTCCAAATCAAAGACTCCGTTTCCTGGAGGGAGTTCGACTCAACCGTTTGCTAGACCGGACAAAGCATTCTGTAGAACATCCTCTATGACAGTTGAAAAGTAATGGGGATATGAAGCAGCCCTATTGAACTCCACTGGAGACGGCGGAGGGTGGCAAAAGTTGGCCATAGGCCCTATCCCAACCTAAGGTATGACGATAAAACTCCTTGAGAATCGACACATACTTCTCAGGTACTCCATTCCTCAGCAAACAGGTCCATAGTGCGGTCCTATCGACAGAGTCGAAGGCCGCGTGGATTTCTAAGAATACAATGATCGTTGGTCTTTGATAGGTATGACGGTGCTCTAGTAGCTGTCGGAGGGTGAAGATTTGATCGCTGCATCCACGACTGGTGCGAAACCCAGACTGCTCGCCACGGGTTTGCTCCTCACACATAATGCACAATCAGCGGAGAAAGACGAAGTCCAACAGATTTGAGGGGAAGGGAGGGGTTGCGATGGATGCTATACAACCAACGAAGCACAGAGCGTTTTCTAGGCACGAGGCTTAGAACGATCTCATTAAGGTACTGCAATGTCAGTCACAAACTATAGCTCCAAAGTCGGAACGGATTGCTAAGAGCGTTATCTATATCAACTTCGAACGAATGCTCGTAAAAGTAATGCCCAGTCAATCTACGGAGGGGGAGACGAAACCGATTGCCCATTGAGTATGATCCAAAGCGAACCCAAACGAAAACAAACAATTAAATTCAGTATAAATTCGGTTCCATATTCATATGCAAGTAAATAAAACATCGGTATTCACGGAATGCACGGAAAACCCAAGCTACGTCGCACTCCCCGAGAATTCGAAAAAGTGATTAAATCCCAGAAACTGCAACATAACATACTACTCAAATGTTAGTGTTTCAAAGTTGAATGAAAAATCACCTGGGATATTTGTGACACAACAAACAGGATCGATGAAAGCTACGTTACTTCGGTTATCTGTTCTTATCATTTGTTATTAAATCCTGTCTAATTAAAGCGGAACCCTAAAAGAGTATGTCACATAGTCATTGTAAATGGAACGAACTTTCAATCTTGTTGGAGCCATCAGCTTGACACTGAAGCATTGCTCTGGGAATACACCGTTTTTCAGTTTTGAGCGGTTATTCATCTTGAAACTACTTACCTTTCCTTTGGGAACGTTTTCTAACAGCATTTCAGTTATCAATTTTGTCCCATTCAGTTGCAATGTATAGGTGATCACTGATTAATTGTAGTACCTGGGGTCCACCTGAATTCCAGACGGTTTTGACTATAAAGATAATAAGCATAGCAAGTTAATAAGCATAGGAAACCGAAAACTGCGAAAGAACCGGTTGCGTCAGTCCCCAAATTGCGCGTCACATTACACCTTCAATTCAAAGGTGATGACGTAAGCCACCTGCTCTACAAAAGGCTGAGGTTAGCAATCGCTCGAACCTACTACGCAGCCTACCCCCAAATCGTCTACCGAACAACCAGGATACCCACACCTCCGGCAAGAGAACGTGTCTCTATAAGCCAAATCTAATCTAATCTACCAATTCCAATGTGGTTGCCGAGCCACCTACGTGGGCCGAACAGAGCGACAGTTACGCAATCGGGTGGTGGAACATAAACCGAATTGGGTGCAAAATCAGCTGACCCGATTGAGGTCAAGTCCGCCGCATAGAAACGACGGTCGAAACTACAAGACCCCGTCCTCAGCAATTGCTCAACCTCTGCTGATGACGCAACACCACGTCGACCGAGGCACAGCGTTTCGAATTGTATACAAGTCACAAGTCGCAAGATTGCTAAGGTTTGCCGAAGCGATTGCGATTAATCGATGGAAGCCCCCCTGTGTCAGCAAAAAGAACTTTATGTCAGTCTCTCCCTACCCTGGTGATCTTCGTCCTTTTACCCCTCCCTCTTATATGTTTTGTCTGTTTTTTAATGTATTTTGCTTTACTTTGTTGCTATGCGAAAGCCCTGTATAAACATTGTATTGTCTGCATTGTGCACCATGTTGAGATGCAGTGAAATCTTCCTGGACATAAATCATGCAGTATTGCCATATGGTATTTTCTTTTGATATAAAGACGTTGCAAATTTAGGGCTCAGTGGACGATTCAGACGATAGTCGTACGTGTACCATTTAAATTCGCTAGCAAAAATGCATTCAACAGAAACCACAATATCGAAAACAACTGAAACATGTGTTACTCGATATATTTATGACAAGAGTTTCTTTTCCATATTCTAAGATCCCATTGTACGTAACACAATTTACCCATGATTTTCTGGTGAACAGTGTGCCCCATGGCGTCTGTAAACATTCATTCGTTCGTTTGTCAGTTTTTGTTTGTCTCGGTGTACAATGACATCGATCGATACATTCGTTATAGTCAGGGCTGGTTTGCATCAGTGCGGCCGTTATTAGTGACAAACTCAGTGGTTGATTAAGCTCAACACGTGATTCACGAATAAATGCATTATTCAAACGAAGTAAGGGGTACGTTTGACCCAGGTCACCTTGGGCCAGTAACTTGGCTAGTTTTGTCAGTGCTCTAGGAAAGACTGTTGCTATTATCGTTCAATCAATTGCACAGGTGGTTCTGTGCAACAGTGGTTATCAATTGATTGGAGACATGAAATCCTACTCAACATCGCGCTTACGTGCTGGGTTAATCGCGCCTGTTTGCACAACTATATTATCGAGGCAAAGCCCATGGATCGATTAAATTTCATTCCCATCAGTGNNNNTCAGTGAGATTAATCTTAAAGCCACAAATATAATCGTAAATTTGGTGGCTACAGTAACACAAATGAATACAAAAACTGGAGAAAAACATTTCCGTGTCCTTACAGCATAGCAGAATGAACCTGTTTAGAGTACAATGATTTATTTTCAGCAAAATCAATGACTGTCAGTTGTCTTAGCTTAGCTCTCGCCTGAAAATCAACCTATACTTTTTTTTAATAAATTGTTCGCTCCTGAAAGCCACCCGAAATCCGAGCATTAGCCAAAACAAACAACTTGAACTCACAGTAAATTCCGCGCTTCGCTGATTGAGATAATTTTCGATGCATTCACTGATCCACATTTATATTCCACTTTACAACGCTGAGGGCAATTTTATCTAAAAATCAGGAATTCAATTTGATACAATACTTTTAAATAGCCCCGTTTATTATTCGTCAAATTCCAAATAGGCGTAAAATCTTCTATTCGATCACGTTGATCCTCTGGTGGATACATTAAGATCCGATTCAATGTGAGTAAGAACGCAGCATTGAACAGTGCATGTGGATGGACATGGATCCAAACTTGTTTCACCAGATGCCTGTCATGAGAATGTTCACTTAGGCTCTTATGTTGAATTGCTCATCTTATTTTCATTGTTTCTTTTCACTTTTCTTTCGTTGCAGATATATAAAGAAAATGGAGAAAGTTAGGCGATGGTAGTGGGATTCGAACACTCGTCCTCCGGGGAGGGGGGTGATAATTTGGTGACGTTACCACCACCTTTCTACAAAAGACAAAATGTATACCTGTAAATGTATCCAGGACGAACATTTGAAAAGTCAAATCCAAATTTCATCCATTGTTTGTTTTGTTGCAGGCGTGCTATTTTACAAGCGAGAATGCAACGACTTTGTGAGCCTTACCTACAAATAACAGTATAGAGTGTAGTAGGAAACGTACGTTACGGTTGATATCGAACAGCCAACTTTGGAGCAAAGCAGTAAAGCTATTTCTACCTTGGATTTTTTGGCTCCAGAAACTTATTATTCTTTGAAATGTAATGATGTTTCCGGGGACTGCTTTTAATATAGAACTATTTCATTAGCACTAAAAATATTAATATCGACATATCTCAAAATTTGCCCATCGCATCTCCTAGTACCGTTAAGTCTTGCTAACTTCGTACCTTGTGAGACCAAGTACCACATCTGTCTGCTGAAGAACGGACTCGACCTTTGGAAGCCCTGAAGTTGCCATAACGCATATTTTGCTAGTTCAGTCACCTTGGAAACGATGCTTATCACCATTGGGAGCTCTTCAAGCATCTCCTTCAGAGCGGTATACCATCATTAACTGTCTTAGACATAACGTTGATTTTTAGGCGGCATCTTTCCTGAGATGTACCGGAGTTGATAATTTTTCCGGTAATACGAAGCATCATTAACTGTCTTTTGTTCCATTGAAAGACGTTTTCCTTACATGACTGTTCATAGATTCAATTCATTTATTACCGGCATCTTTTATGAACCCAATTCTTCCCAATGACTCTGGCAGTACCGAATAACTTTGTCAATTAAGCAACAACCAAACAACTTTCATCGAATCATCCGTTAATGTATATAAATAGCCATGAATGACATAATTGTTTTAAGTAACATTCTGACCTAGAGAATATACTTAGATGGCCGAGAACACGAAAGCCGATGGTCGATACAAATGGAATTCATGATAGTATAGAAGGATTTGCTTCCACTTCATAGAAAGAATTCGTCGTGTACGGAACAAACGATGCGTGAACTGAAAAGGTGTCCCACCTGTTTCGATCTGATTGGGTCGCATCAGGAATGCGCAAATCCATCGACCCAACTGTGGAACGGATCCGGGGTCTCTCGGGCAGACCACATGCATGCTATCCACTTGGTCACTGGGCCGACTGTTTTTCACTTTCCATTTACACGATATAGCACAACCCATCTTTCCCAGCTTGTGACGAGCATCACACCTCGCTTTCACCTCAACAGTAGCCTTCGACGTTATGATTCTTTTGGGAACTTTCATAACCTGACTACATGAAGAATTCCCTATTTGTAATTACTCCCCACCACTCGTGCATTGATAAAAGCTATCCAAGCTGTGCTGTGCTGTGCTGTGAGTGCCTTGCCAAAACAAACGGTCCGACTGAACTCCATATTTCCAGTTCCCTTAGCACAGAACGTAAAGACTTTTGGGCAATTGGAGTCTATCAAGTAGAGGAAACAGCTAACGATGTACTTAGTATTTTTCATCTTCACTGAGAATAATGCATGTTGGATGGGATACGACCTGTTTATCATTTATCAAATGATTGGTTTAAAAGATAATCCAAAGACAAACAGAGTCTCCGCATATGACCTTTTATTTTAATGGGAACAGCCGGATCTAAAGTCTGAGCACCCTCATATGCACACGTAGAATTTTGGCCAACAAAATACCGATCAGTTCGCGTCCACTTTCCTTCCATGTGAGCATAAAACAATGAAGTCCGCTTATCGATCGTGCATTGTCGCAGCTATAGGCCTCATAAATTTCTTCTGTAACTTCACTTTTCAGACTGCTCGTATAAAAATGATGTGAAAGCAGATCAAAAAGAGATACGGGTCTGTGAATGAGAAGAGAGCGAAACAAAATGCCCGGAGAATTGGGCGACAGACAGACATCATTCCAACGTTTTTGCGCTCCAAATTTATTCCAGTAGAGGGCGAGCGATATTTTTGTCGTTTTTTGCAGAAGCATTTAAATTTGCATATATAACGCGTGTCTATTAGAACGACTTGAAATTTGAGAATCGAAACCAATTATTGCAAAAAAAGACTTTGGCGCAGTGCAATTTTCCCCTTAACATTGTGTATGTATATACTGTAAATTGTCCGCCATAGATTAAATTAGGTCTGCAAGAGCACACTCACCATATTACCAATCATTTAGTGCAAGCGTTTAAGCCACAAAATATTCCCATTGTTTCGTAGATCCTATTTTGCCAATTTGGCCTTGTTGAGTAGTCCAAAAAGAATCGGACTAGAAACTGTTGATCACTCTTTCACATATTTTAATACATAAACACAAAATCTCACAAAAAGTCATGCAAAAGTGTGATTAACCAAAGGTACCATATCATGCACTCTATTGCCCTCTTTCCAATATATATATTAACACCAATCTTTACAGATACAGCGCCAAAAATAACCATGGGTGAACGAAAAAATATAAGTACAAAAACGGGGATAATGAAACAGGCAACTTCGAGAAGTAACAATTTTTGTTTATATACTGCACGCCATTTTGAGGGGTTTTTCGTTTTTGTTTATTCTTGGGATTTTAGACAGGAGGTGATGCATTCGCGCCACTGACTTCGGTTCGATGCCATATCCCGCAGTGTCTCCAGTCAAAGACGATCTGAATCTTTGGGGCCCCAGCCGGGGAGCCGAGAAACCCCAACGGAAGCCAGATCCGAGCACAATCTCTTTAACCCTCTGCGCCACGTCAAAGACTGCCCACCTCGTTTCTTCTAGCCTGGACCGACGTCTGTGTAATAAATGATCGAGAGCTAAGGTGTTCTGTCCTTCAGGTTGCCAACTGCCTCATTGAAGAATAATGGTTACGGAGACTGTAGNGGTTACATATGGATGCATCTGGGAAAGGAGTGTTAATAGGGGCGCTACTGAAAACCAAACAAATTCACGTGACCTTCTACGAGATTGGCAAACTTCCCATAGGGGAGAAGCCTAATTAACCACATGCATTTGTTGCGTGCAACTTAAATGCGATAGCTCGAGCTACCTGGCTCGCTGGGAAATCAACTTTTTGGTTATCATTATTCGGTCGATTACATCAAACTCATCTACCATCGAAGAAAACTGGAGCTGTAAAAAGGCCAAGTAGCTGGATTACACAAACAGACTGGTCACGGAGATATTCAATCAATCTCCATTAGTTATGCTCACACATCGAACCTGATCAGCACCAAAAACTTGTGTTTTTCATGAGGTATAAAAGCTTACATTACGTTATATTACAGTACTGGTAGCAGTAACACCGAATCAAAAATACAAATGCAAAACGGTGTACAATATAAAACATATCGTAATTCATTCCCAGCCTATTCTCTGTCGGTACAGATTCGGGCCAGAAAGTCCCAAAGGGATTTCTCGTACGTGTTTATAGTTGAGAGTAGATGTTGGAAAGCGGAGGTAGGGGTTGGGATACGCACGAGTTGGATCAACAGGAAGATAAATCAAAATTCAGTGAATGAAGAGGATCGTCTATAATCTCACTAGAAAGTTTATTCCATGAACCGATATGACCTTTATTAAGTTAGGTGATTAGCTAATCAAATCTTTAGCATGCACGGTTGACCATAGGGCCTTTCGAATTAGAATTATGGTAACATGAGGCCAAGAATCAGGAACGGGTCGGTACGACAGATACTCATTATTGATGGATGTCATCGCAATGACAAGAAGACTGTTCCTAATTTGAGAAGCACTCTAAATAGATCGTCAGGACCTACACTCAGGGGTATCTTAGAAGATCAGAGAAACTTGATGAATTCATCAGTGGAAAATGGCACCGTATCGAATTCGTGGCACGGGAAGAAGGACATCGGAATCTCATTTGAAGGGAGACGAAAGTCGCGTTAGGGAATTTTTACGTCCACCGGAGTATTTGAATGCTTTTGCGCTCAAATCCTGGTGTTCTTTATATGCAGGATGTGCACAGAGGAAGATGTGTTATCTCAGTCCTGAATTAGGCTGGGGAGGGGCGAGGCGGGGTGGGAGTGTTTTACGGCAAATGCATGACCTTTTCCTAGTGCCTACTCAGTGACTTCCAAAAGGAGCAAAGTGATTCAACCATTGCAATGAAACAGGATTTCCATATGGCAACACTAGTAAAACATCGATGTCATCGCTTTCAGTAAAAAGACTGACACATTTTAAACCAAGACCGGATAATCACAGTGGAACAGTTGAGAAGAGATAATATGGATGAATGAAAAGTCTGTAGAGAAATTTTTATCTGATTAGAACGTATGAATTTTTGACAACGGTGTGAGAGTACACCGCTGATCTCATAAGACGAACATAATGATCCCTGGAAGGCACCAGGACCGTTATTTTTGAAGAGTGGAGTGATTTTTGACTACCCTGTCCAACACAAAACTATCTGTGGCAGAATAATGACACAAAACGGATAGGCCAAACGGAAGCAGAGGATAAATACTCGAATTATTAAAGTCATCAAAATGTAAACGAATATTTTCATCTGATGGGGGTACTAAGGTAGCGGAGTGGAGAATTTGCAAAAGTAGAGATATCCATTTGACAGCAAGAGATATATGAATATTAGTTATAATTGATCGTACTTTCACGACGGGTAAAGTAGGAATCAAAACGGACGAAAATCAATCAATGTATGCTCAGAATAGTTTATTGCTACTTCTGATTTATCAAAACAAAAGACATTGGTGTGGGTTACCAAGCCCCCTTCAGCCTTTTGTCTACTGCGTTACTTATTCCGTTTGAAGTAATCAATTCATCGATCCGCACAAGCGCGTCAGAAATATTGTGATTCGACACGTTTTCTAGTACACATACAAAAGATTGGTTGGAACTCATGCTGGTATACAGATTAGTAGTTAACTTCAAGATCTTCGCGGAGATCATCGAACTTTAGTGCCCACCAATGCTGGTAAATTCATTTTGGCTGGAGAGATACAAGTTATTGCTGACTATCTCTCCACCGGCCAGATAGTCCACATTCTTCTATATAAACAGTGCTATTCAACTCATGAAGTGTATGATTTTATGGGAAGCAATGGATTCACAGTTTGCAATCAGAACATGTCTTGACGAGACTGAGTATGCGTCCTAAGCATGCTCTGCACCGAGATTGTGATGAATCCAATGCGATAAAATCCAACATGACGACAGGCATGTCGTAAAACTGTGCTCTGAGGATGTTACACACGGATGAGTTCAATAAAAAATGAAGTTGCATTTGTTCATTTTTAGTGTAATCAAGTAAAGACTTCAAACACGTGTTTACAATCAAACAGAAACTGTTGGTAGGGGTGAACCAGTGGGACATGAGGATATCAATTGCAAGATTCGAATAACAAATACAGAGAGACCACGAACTCGAACTGCTGCACGTTTGTTCCAAACTGTTAAAATTAATGACCCCTCGAAACCATTCGCAGCTATTTGCGTCAAAAAAGAAATTGTGTTTAGGGTAAAACTAATGAAAACAACGAAAGGGAAAAAGCAAAACTGGTATCACTCCAGATGAGTTCAATTCCAACGGTTTGAGAAACTCTATAACTTGTTTCACCATGATTCAGTTTAGTTCACTGAAAATCTGTTTTAGTCGGCTAAAGTGGAACACGGACAAAAAACCGAATTTATTGATTTCTGCTTATCAGCCACCCAACAGACTACACGGAATAGTTCCGCAAAACCGAGAAAACCGGGCTAAAAACAATACTGAACTGAGTGTTATCGAAGCGATTAATTCCTCATGCCTTAGCAGATCAGATACCTGCCTTCACCAGATTACCGAAGCCTTTCTACGGATCAACTTTGGACCTTTTACTAGTATACTGAATTAAGTAATTCTAGAAACAATGCTCTCCTATGGATAGGAATGATTAGTCACCCAAATCATTTCTTCCTTGCACCATAGCACACATTTGATGTGTAAAACATCCTGTTTGCTTTGTTCATTTCATCAATACCAGAAGAAATATGTGGGTAGAATTGATATTGGCCATCAATTTCGCGTGCTCTCATTCAGCTGTAAACTCACATTTATATGATCATGTGAAACGACGAAGCATACAAGTTGAGATGAGTCATTTGAACAAATTGATGGTGGACAAGTGAGTTGAGTGATTTGTTTGTTTAGGGGTTCAGGTCAAGTAAGATGAGAAAATTTGATATGGGGTCTACTGGTCCGAACGATGTGGTCAAAGTGGTGAACTAGGGAGGGGGAGGGAAGGTCATGTCATGTCATGTGTCAAGTGTGATATCATCACTACGCGACAAAAACAGTTGCGTCACAAATTTTTTTTGAATACAACTGCGGTTTCAAGCGATGAATAGTTTCGAATGGGAATTCGTCGTGTATATAGCAAATGAAGCGTGAACTGAAAAGCTCGGAAACACTGGACAGCTGTTTCGACCTGGTTTGGTCTCATCAGCAGTGCGAATCCATCGATCCGCCTGGGGATCGAACCCGGGACTTCATGGGCAGAACGCAAGCGTGCTACCCACTACGCCACCGAGCACCTGATCAGACCGCTTTTCATTTTTCCATTTACTGCTGATGAGACCCAACCAGGTCGAAACAGCAGTCCAGTGCTTCTGAGCTTTTCAGTTCACGCTTCATTTGCTATATACACGATGAATTTCCATTTGAAATATAACCAACTCCTCCCTTACACGATGAATAATTGTCAGTTCTAAGAATCGTAAAGTCTGTGAACTTCGAGGCCTCGCAAAGACTCGAAACGCTTTGGGTGCGACTACATGGTGACTGAAATCTAACAAATGACGGGCAATCGCACTAGATGGTAATTTCCCTCCGCGAAGACCAAGATGTTTCGGAATATGTTCACATATTCTGGTTGATAAATGACGTTCTGTCCTTCCGATATACCGCTGACCGCAAGTACATTGAAATGAGTAGATGCAGTTGGAGGTAACACTAACGTCTTTTCGATTCAGATTAATGCGTGCGAGACAACGAAACGTCCCGTAGACAATCATTAGTCTTGCGGCATTGTACATCCTTTCGACGGCGTGTGTTAAACGTCGAGATATCCTTGTTGTCACATTATCTCCCTTGAAAGGCAGTTCCATATAGACATTTTTCTTTTTAACCGGCGTTGATCGGTTTGCTGTACTTGTGGATGAATGCGATGGGATAACCATTTTCTATCAAAGTACGGGTCAGTAGGTTCAGTTCACCTGGTAGGACGTGCGGACTTCATAGTCGTCGAACCCCGTGAAAACGAGTGCGTACCATACCACGCTTGTATCCCACAGGACAGAAATTTCTGAAGTGTAAATACCGTCCTGTCCACGAAGGTTTTCGATACATGGATATCTATAGCTTCCCGTCTGATATTCTATTGAGTAGAAGGTCAAGGAATGGAAGTTTCGATTCCGATTCACATTCTAATGTCAGGTTGGTGTTGGGATGCAATGAGTTCAACTTGTGAAATAATTTCATAGTATCTGTTTCGTTGCTCGCAATAACTAGTATATCATCAACATACCGCCGATATAGTATGGTGGAATTCAAATCGCCTTCCAGTTTGTTTTCTAGTGTTGAAGGGAAGACATCAGCAAGAATTGGCCCCAAAAGGTTACCCATAACTACACAATCAACCTGTTTATAGATATTTCCATTGGATACAAACTGTACGTCGCGGACGCATGAATCCAGTAGGGTTTTCGAAATCACTGGCGAGGAAACCTATTTCACTAGCATGTTTACATACTTCGTACACAGCTTCCTCGACCGGGATATATTTTATATTTTCTAGGTGATGTTGGAGGTGGTCGCAGTGTTGTGCGTTCAAAATGTTCTCACAGTTACCCATCTTTTCAATTCATGTTGTGTACTAGGCTAGTGTTGATCGATCGAAACACTGTTCCTTAAGGACTATACCACTATGCATTTATTTATTGAATAAAAAGGAAGTTAAATGTCACAATAACAACATATAAATTTCCAAATAAATTTGGCCCAAAGTGGACTAGGTTTCTGTAATAGTTGAATTATCCTCAGATCACGGGTTACGAATCACGTATTGGGAATCACGGACACCAGAAAAGCACTGAATCACACCGGCACTTGCACTACGGTAACCGATGTAACCTAGACGCAATGAAAAGACAGTGTCAGTAGCAGTTCATTTATTGGAAGAAATCATGTGGATTAAATAATATGTACAAAATAATTTCATTGGTTATCCAGGCGTCTACCGATCACGTGCTCGTATTCTTAGCGTCATACAACTTCTGTCTGGGCCGCACGGTTTCTAATTTGTCCGTGCAATTGGCCTATGGCTCGTTGTCCAGAGGCTGTGACGCGTAGACACTTCTCTGGCGTCATCTGAGAAGCTAAACTCATCACAGTTGTCCGGAAAATGTAACATTTCGCCCCGTGGTTTGCGTCATCTCATAAGCTAGGATCACCACAGTTTCACCTTTTTCATTTAACCCATTGCAGATGGTACAGCATTGATATATGGTTTAACCGTATTCGGAAACGAGCGATTCCAGACACCAGACATGATTTTTGTTTTGTACTATTCTGCTGGAATCGTTGTTTGTAAGAAAAGGCAGATTCGTTTGCTTCTCATTCTAATTGCTTGTGAGAGAGAGAAGGAACATACCCACCACTCGCGGGACATCGAAGATTGGGGGCCCTTGGTTTCCGGACTAGGAAGAGTATAGATGACTGGATGCATCATTCGCTGATCATCCTTGAAAGACCACAATTTGTGAAAGCATGTGGCCGAACATTGAGCTTGTTTGTTAGCAAAAGGAGATGACACTTTTGGACCTCTCATGGGGTGTTAACAATCTGAATCGAGTTCTCATTCACCTTCTGTTCGATGGTAATCCATGTGCACTGGTTGACAAATAACCCCTTCCATTTTTCTGTTGTATCTGATAGCTTCTCTTTCA
This sequence comes from Echinostoma caproni, assembly GCA_900618425.1. NCBI lineage: Eukaryota > Metazoa > Platyhelminthes > Trematoda > Plagiorchiida > Echinostomatidae > Echinostoma > Echinostoma caproni. Next base: position 27,420 of record UZAN01041861.1, read on the forward strand.
CTCTCCTGATATATGATAATAGATAACTAATTTTAGCCGTATCATTCCTTTCAAATCAATCACTCTACGCCCTGAAATAATGCGAAGTACAAAATGTTCCTAACCGAATGTAATCCGAATTCGGTTGCACTCCTTGCAATTTACTTTGAGACACCCATGCATCCGACCCGACCTCTTTTCGATTTCGCTTTTTTCCTTATTTATGAAATAAGCAAATCTATACAGGCAACCTTTCGAAGTCCGTGCCGTGTAATGATGTTTTGTTTCAAATTACTTGCCTCCAAAAGTTTCAGTATCGTTGGGGGTGGGTGTCTAGGGTTGCGGCTGGTCACCTTACCCTAGCACCTTACCAAATGCTCCCATACGACCAAGCGTCCCAAATAGCTTCTGCTAAGGAAGCCCTACTCACTGCCTTCTCGTGGCGGAGGTGTTTTCCCATCAAACTGCGAAGACGAACAGCCGACATCGGGGGCTATAATCGCGTTGGTAGACCACTGGCAGTTCACCTAAGGAAGTTGGCCAAAAACCCTGATTCCAAACCAACCATGAGGAGACGTACAAACCACACGCACACCTTTTCGGTTATGGCAGTGGTCACCGGCTCGATTTGGCATCGAGGTGTATGGGACACCTTGGATTTTTGACCCCGTCCGAAGGGCATATAATCCGATGAACTGGACATCGGCTCCCAATGGATTGCGGTTTTTGCACACCGCCCGCTGCCTTGCGGGTCATTCTTTGACTGAGCGAAGGCTCCGATTGTGGATTCCCCAAGAAAATTCATCTGTCTTGGCCTGGGCATCCTGACAGTATTGATCCCACAAGCCAATCATGGAACGTTTTTCTTTTTTATAAAGATTATCGTGCCATATCTGTCTTCAGACAAGTGTGAAATATAATAATATGTCAATTCAGTTGCTGAAGCACTCGTTACTCTTCACCACGTCCCAAGACTCCCGATTGTCAGTGTATTTCATCGAATTGCTAAAATGAATTATTTCCCGGTGTTTGGAACCCTGTGGCCCCTTTCAAATTTTTATTATGGTTAAATTACAAACGTGATGCTTATTGAATCCCATAGGATCTGTGCACAACTGGTTCGGTTGGAGGTAACAGTTCAATTCCAAATGATGACATTCACTCACGGGTGCTGAATAGTTAGGTGTTTCGCAGAGCCGAAACTTGAATGACTCGATAGTTAGAACTTAAACAACTTGAAGGGGAAGAGAGTTTCCTTTAATAAAAAGCTCTGAGGCTTAAAGAGTTACGCCTGCAGTCTAGGCGACTCTTTCGGAGCAAAAGNAAAAGTTTACCTGAACGTCCTCTGAGATGACCAGTAGTGGATAATGTTGGTAGTTTGATTTATATATTATTTGCTATATGTGAATCGTGTCTCTCGTATTCAACGGTGTTCCAATGAATAGAGTTCGAGGATCTGCAGCCCTCCAACACAGGTTTTGGATTGTAACCCTTCGACCATTTTGGTTACTTTTCTCTGCAGACGATCAAGTGCCTTCTGGTCGCGAATTAGCCATAGATACCAAGCCTGTATAGCATATTCGATGTGTGCAGATAGTAAAATGGTTAAAATATTTTGGTATCCTGTACTCTCATCAGACGCCTCTTCGCTTTACATCAGTAGTTCACTTGTTACAGGCTGGGTTGACAAAACATCATGTCAGACAATCTTTAACCATCCGTAAGTTTCAATAATTTATCGTGTATTCAACTTTTCCAGTCACAATCTTATCACATCCAGAGGCACCCAGTCTTCCATGACAATAACCTATTGGTTTCTCAAATGATGAAAAACGCAAGCACATTTACTCCGTTATTTCCATTTTTTGTAATAATAACTGGCCACAGTTCTACGCCGCAGCCTGTAACTATTCAACCGCCTTAGGTCAAATTCGAAGTTTACTGAATCAAGCTTCGTGGGAACTTCAATTCTTCGCCGACAGTTTCTCACAAATCTCAAACTGATCAGTTCTGTTTTCCGGTTACGGGTGAATGTGGTTCACAACTCCTACTCGGGAAAGACCAATAAACACTGAATGGACAGTGGTTGGTGGTCATCATATCACCCCGGGAACTGTTGTGTTCGAATGAAGCTACTGACGCCAAACTTTCGATTTCCTTTGAACCGCATTGCAGCCCATTTTATTGGACATTTCCTCTTACTGAAGGTTTATTTTTATCACAATTGATTCGATTAACAAAATGTTAACCAATTGAGAAAATTGAAGGAAGCAACACGTAAACCTGATTCATATGGCCTAAATGCTGGGTTAAAACGTTCTCCCAAGTACCATCCTATTACTAAAAAAGGAGAGTAGCAATTGCATCAAACCAGCGATAAGATTTTGCTGGCTATTAGTTCCGAAAGAGATGGTGTCTTTTGTATGGGTGATTATACAGAATAAGACATAGATGAACTCTCTATCTTTTACTCATCGGCTGATGCAATGGCTTGGCAACCGATAAAGGACAGTAAACCAGTGTTAGATAACACCTTTCGTAATAATCCACTGTTGTTATCTATGTTGAACGCGCGCGTTTTGCAAATGCGTGGACATGGATTGATTTATACCAATCTGCTAGTCGTCATCTTTCGATACTCAATGAACAATAGCTGTCTTGTGCTTTAGTCTTAGAAGCGAGTTGTACTATCCATTCCGGCACCACTTATTTGTTTTCCGGAAAAGTGCACGTAAAGAAGTGGTATTATTTGGGTAACTAGGGTCGCGAAATAATCCAACGCAAGTTGATATAGAAAGAAAGATCAATTATCTGATGAGACCCAACAGGATTTATCATCGACGATAGTGTATTATACCTTCACCCAAGTTGTAATACGACGGGACATCGGTTTGGTGCAAAACAATTTTCCCGCCCTGAAATGCGTTTATTTGTAATCTCAAAATAAACGCAACTGTGGAAGCGAAAGAATATCGGTGCCTTCGGTTTTCTCTTAAACACGTACCGCTTCAACATTAAGTGAATCCTCTTCAACATCATTGTTCAACTTTCACCCGATCTTACCAGCACAACATGGCGAAAGAATTAGTTTTCGTCAAGAATGAACACGGTTGTGGACATTCGGATCAGGCATTATCATGAAATGGGCTACTCTTTTGCCCACGCATCATTTACTCCATCCGTCTCATTGTATGTTCATTGATTTTGGCATTAGATCCGAAGATATATATATATATATACCTCGGAATTAGGAGTACTTTTTCCCCTAGTTGAGCGATCTGCAACCTTGACCAGTCTAATCTCGTCCGGTTATTATCACTTAACTGGAAAAGAAAGGAAAGCTCAAGAACTGATTCAGACCGTGTTCGTCAGGTTTATCATAAACACAGCATGGGAAATGAGACAAACCAGTAACGGTACTGTTCCCCTGATAGTCAATATGGATTCGGTTCAGTACACCGAGAGATGACAGTTCCATCACCTATAAGGTGGATACGATTACTTTCAGGTAGGTGGAACACCACACCTGTCATGGTAAATCACTGAATCAAAATCCCACAACCCTCTGATTTATTCACCACTCACTCACTCTCTCTCTCTCCCTCGCGCCCACTTCTTTTCATATGAGAAAATCGAACAGATGTTTCACACAAAACCCGACTACAACTTAACTGGCGTCTCTACACGCCTCGCATGGTGTGAGTGTCGCCTTGGGGGCAAAAGACAAACTAGTGGAACGGCTCCGACAACTACTAGGCCATGTCTGAAAGGTGACAGCCCGTAATCTGGAACAATGCATACCAAGAAATGTGTATTGATTGATGAATCGAGTTTGGTGGTTCGTCAAAGCACTCACATAAATTTGTGTGCCGAGAAATTTCGTATCCGAGTGGTCTTTCGCATCATCACCTGGACTAGTGATGAATTCAATTTTTGATTCATTCGAAATTGTATTTTGCTAAAAAGACTCTAAGAATGGAAGAATGAATTGAAAGTTGATGTAGCCGTTTAGACTTGATCGGTGGTTTGTAAATACCGAACTCTTTCCATAGTTCTCTCAAACTGACTTTAGAGTAATGGTACGTTATATAACTTTTACATCGTGATTGAAACCCTACACTAAAGAGTTGAAAAATAAAACCAAAGAAAAGTTCAGTGCGTCGTTCAAAATTACCAAGAGTTTCTTCATCAAACCGCCAGCTATTGACGGAGTCGTGAAAGGTACCGTATACTGTTTCTATAAAAACACTAGACAATTACGAGACATGAAAAAATACTGACGTGTCAATTTATTTTTACAATTTTAATGTTTTTTGTTTCCATTTTAGAGGAAAACAAACCGGGTAAAATAATATGATATAATATCATCACTAGGATTGGGTACGGACAATAGATAAATACGGTTGTGGCATTTGGTTCAGGATAAATGCGGCCCGTACTTTGCTGTCTTCAACTGAGTCCTTCTTTGCTTACCGACACACACACACACACTATAAGGACTTTTCTGCTCTCCGGCTGCAACAGTTGTCGCGATGGGCAGTTTGGTAACGGAATGAACATTCCAAAAACTCGGTGAGACGGGGATAGGAGTTGTGGAATCGACTCCATGACATACGTCCGAGTAGAGCCATAAACAATGATCGTTTTCCCACACACTCTGGGCCAAGAATATTGCGCCCACGACAATATGAAAGCCCACCGACTGCGGGTAAGCATAGAACGAAAAAATGCATCCGTTCGGGGTGACAATCGGTATACATTGATTTGTACGCAACCAGCATGGATAATCATCACGCTCCGGATTTCGTGCCAACTGTTCTCTGTACCGAGGAAGATAGATAGCGATGTATCCGCGAGAACCAAGATTTTTTAGCAGTAAACTGTTTTTGCATTCACTGTGGAAGTTCAGTTGACCGATTCCTATGATCTTTCCTTGGCTATAAAGCAGTAACAGCTAAAGGATATTTTTCGTCTACCGAACACTGCAATATGCGTTTCCCATGCATCTGTTGGCCAGACCTGACAAGTGGATTACCGCTTCGTCTGTTGGTGCATGCTACTGTAAAAAATGGTTATACTAAATCCTGGCCGTCTTGTCTCACACTTAACGAATTCCGAAAGCTGGAAATTATAATTTTATTGTCAACAACATGAAGAAATCTTTCACATTATTTGACAACAATACCCAAACTCCTTAATCAAAACTTCCCTTTCGATCCAGCACGAAAGTCATCGCATCTCATGAAACCCCTGACTTGGTGCACTAATCAAGGTATCACCCATTCCCACGATATACATGTCATACTCCGATAATCTGGATGAATGAGTGGTTTTTACATCCGCACAGACTAATCTCCCACCTCATATGACGTCATTCTTAGCTCTTTGACTTATTGTACATTAAAAACTTTATTGATCTCCTTTGTTACCACGTAGACATACGCAAAACTAAATTTCCTCTCCCCTAGATCAATCAAAATCCCCTCCATTTGAAACGGTTTCACAATTTTTGTTTAACGTTCGATTGTTAATGGACGTGAAAAAAGACCTTCCAAAAGGGTCGAAATGTCATCAACCGAAAATTGTTTTTTTGGTTTTCTCTCGTTGTGGCTAATCCCAG
>UZAN01041862.1:0-24271 GCA_900618425.1 Echinostoma caproni
CCAGTGTTCTTTGTTGGTTATCACAAACATTTCCATTACTGTTTCTAGTTGCACTGTGACTACTTGAACACCCCCACCCCGCATTGCTTTTATTCTGTTGTTCATGTTATCTTGTTTACTCTGTACTCCTGATGCTGCTGCTAGGTGATGTGAAACTACCCGGTGCCGAACGTCGAAGTTTGTACTATCGACGCTATGGGAATCCAAACTACGGTGGTATGACCGGGATTTTGAGTCGTTCATATCGTCGACGTTTGAAGTTGTCCCGTCACAAGGCCGGCGCGGATTCAGACGGAAATGTGCGTCACGTGCGTGTCTTACCAAGCGATTTTGCCGAGGCGATTGCAGATGCGTACGAATATTCCGATCTGGTGGACCCACCGGCACGGGCAAAAACGAAACCCGTAAAATCACTATCGCTCATATTTGGCAACCTCGACTCCATCACTGGTCCGTCCCCGGAACGTCCTCTTGTCGTTTACGATAATCTGTATGACGTGGATGAGCACAAATCCGGATCAGCAGGTGCTGGCAGATCAGATACGAGACGTAATAAGCCCCTAAATGGACTGAAAGTCAGTCCTGGCCAAAGGCGTGAAGCAGTCGGTAAGGATTGTTTTATTTACGTGCTGGGATATAAGAACTAGTACCACCGTATTGAAACTCCATCACTCTATATGCCTCTCCAGAATTTAATTTCAGCTCGGAAAATCCGATTATTCCATAGTAATTTTTGTGTGGATTAGATGCTTTTATCGTCAGAAAACTGGACACGGATCATCAAAAGTAATGATATTGTTCAATTATTGGCACACTACTTACTATGACTCCAATGAACGTTTCTGCTTTTGCCATGTATGCAATTGATTACTTTCAAACTACCATACGTTTTCGGAAGGCTGTACTCTTGTTGCGAAAATTTCTGATCATATAGAAAGAGAGCCAGGTAGGCAAAAAATCTTTCGGACAAGGCCAACATAAATTAAAAGGTCCCATCAAAATAATCGCTGAATCAAAAAGGTGGCTTATTGTAGTTCTAGTCATGCCTCGACCTACCTATTCTTATATCGAAACATGTATGTGTGTTCCGCTGTCAATACCGCTTCGAGAGAATTTGCTTATGTGGATCGATGACCCTGCTGGCTCTACCAGGATGACAATCGACCAATCCATCACGTGTTTTCAATCAAACAGTTGATGTCTCATCTAAACGAGCAATCAGAAATCCGTTGTTCACATTCTGACAATTGCTTGTATTTAGAACTAGTCAATGCGGGAATAGCTCACGCCAATCGGATGTTAAATAATCAGACTACCAACAGGTAATCTTTACTTGGTTTTACTTGGATCCATGAATGTTCTCCGGAGTATTGTTCGGAACAAAAATGTGCTATCATTTTAAATCCACATGAGCACTCTACAGCTATTTTGATTTGAGCGTCCTAAAACTAGCCCCGTTGGCACTTTCATCACGATTGCTACAGAACTTTATATCTCACTATGTAAATATGGGAACATTACAGTTTATCTCTTTAAACACCACACAGTTAGAAGCTTCTAAACGACTGGTACCGCTCAGTATAATGACCCTCCTTTCAGCTTAAAAGAATTGAGATGCTCGTTTTATCTCATCCTGATTCTCATTTTCAGGCTTTCCCCCCCCCTCCATGTATCCTGAGAATCTGTACTTGATTCCCTCCATTCCGAAGCATTAAATAAAAATAAGGAACGACCTGGAACACTGAACTTTGCGTAGTAACTCGCGTCCCAATCAGCGAAAACTACGCGTAGGCGTTCATTATGACGATACATATACTATCGAAGCACTTTCCTTCATACTATGGCTTACCTGTCTCGCTCTTGCCATCCAACCTGTACCGAGTCACACAAACCTCGTGGNGGAAACCTCTCTTTGCGGTGCACTTCCACGCATAAACTCAAAATCTTTCTGTCTTAAAGCAGAACTGCTCGCAGTATGCGCGACCTTTCGACTACACCGAAACGTCATCCGAACACCAATTTTATTTCCGTCCGGCGTACATCCCTCTAGCCGTGGTTGCATGTGTTGTCACCTTTTCCCCGTGGGTTATCATCGTGTCGCATAGCTACCTAGGAAAGCGCAGCAGCCAACCGCAGTCTATTCCTGACAGTCAAGCACCATCGCAGTTGCTATTCAATGGCACCATTTAGACATGTCAATCGAGGGGGCAACAGCTCTTGTGAATGTTTCACGAAAGTTGGTTCATATGGTTCATATGCTCGAAGAGATAACTGACATTCCATGCATACTCCAGACTGCAGAGCTTTTCTCCATTTTTTGAATAAGCAACGTCATTTGTGAGGTTTTTTGAGCAATGCTCTCTATTTTTTCTCTGATGAAATGGGGCAGAAACAGTGAAGTAAAACTCAGTTGACGCGTCACTGTTAGGTTATAGAAAAATAACGCGCGGTTTATTTTTAACTGTTTTCTTTGCAGTCCTAGGTGTCCGCGCACCTACAATAAAATTGATAAAATAATAAAGCAATAATTAGGGATGTTTTATTTCTTTTGCTTCGTTTTATTGAATACACGTGTACACAGTCATTTCTCTGAAAAGCGGCCCGCGGCCATACAAAGGCTGTCTGAGGAAGTACAGAAATGGGGAAAATGGGCCGTGGTGATATGATTCGAAATCACGACTTTCCGATCACTATTTTGATTACCTTAATCACTTGATCACCGTCATCTGATATGCACAGTACTTTCGTTCACCTGTACACCTGAAGGAGACTGGAACAGCAGGCAGTCATGAGTATGGTGTTGCCAAGCCAATTAGGGATCTAAAAGTTTCATATCTGCTGTCTCAGATAAACCAAACAATCCATCTAGGCGACCAACAAGTTAACTAACACGACGTACAGAACAATCGGCTGCAACCCATCTATAAATCATTTTCGAATGTTCCAATAACCATGAAATTAGTTCGTATAAATCTGCAAGCACTGAAAATGTCACCTCGGCCCGCGATGCAACTTTCACGAACAAACTGTCCAGCTGTGCACTGTTTTCTTTATTCACTAGCTGAGTGATTTACCAAAAGAAAGCAACCGAAACCGAAGCATTCTTATCAATTGCGTTAAACGATGAGGATTATGTTGGAGTGATTCTATATATAGCACATTACTCCTCGGACAGTAGCCTCGTATATCAAAACAGTCATCTTAGCCCATTACTGAATGAAAATGAAATTGGTGAGCCTGTGAATACGTTTCGTAGGATTTGCGAACTAACGGACAGTGACTGATTGTTTAATGCATTTTCGACCTAGCACAGTACTTATATATGGACAGTTCTTTTCATAACCATTCATATTCAGTTTGAACAACCATTAACCACGCATATTCGAGCGCCGGTTTTGGTTGCTGTCTTTTGGCTGCCCATTCGGATGAAGAATACGAGAGGAAAGGAAAGTGAAAAGTGGAATCGAAAAGAAAATGGAGAAGTTCAGTGGTCTAAGGTTGGGAAGAAATTGAGGAGATGCACGAACTCACTGTTTATGACACCCAGCCATATCACTTAGTGTCTCTAACCATCAGTTACGATCATCCTGAGGTCCCCAATCATTCATATTACCAACACATTAGTGATTTCTGTATTAAACTTAGCAAATGATCGCATTCCGACTAAAAACTCTGGTGTCCCCTTTATTACGCTACCTTTATCGTAATCATTTCGTACACATCAACAGATAAGTCAGTAGAATTATCCATAACCAATCTTGTTTAATTCACAAATAAGACGAGTAGCAGGACGCTGATCTGATCGACCGCGGAAAAGAAAATGAATCACATGTAGATGTGATCTGTTCATTCTTTTTTTTTAGGAAGAAATAGATTTTCACTTGGCCACTGAACTAGTAGCAGCACTCGCTAATAGCCAAAGCAAGGATTCAAAGCACCGTCCCTCGCTCTGAGCACCTCTGTCCGTTCAATTTATTAAACTGATGTGAAACTACCTGGTTTCTTCCTATGCATTTGTGATATTTTGTTTCATATTCGCTACGGGATGTAGCTAGTCAAGGTCACATCAGACCCATCGTATCTGTAAAAGTATCAATCCGGTGGCACCTGTCACGACCAGGAAGGTGTGTATGTGTGGTTCTTATTTCTCTTGGTTGGTTTGGAATCAGGGTGTTTAACCTTGTCCCTTTGGCGACCCATCCACAGCCTCTGGTGTTGACTTTTCGTCCTTACCCTTTCGTGGGGATACACGTGCACCACGGAAAGGCAGTGAGTAGNGAGTAGTGAGTAGGGCCTCCCCAGCAGAGGTTATTTGTAACGCTTGGTCGTATGGAAACATTTCGTACGGTTCAAGGGAAGGATTATCAGCCACAACCCGAGACAACCACCCCGACCATACGAAGGCTTTTATACTATAATATCACGAACGTAGCAACCGCTCTCATCCTCTCGTGTGGACCGGTGTGCGTGATAGTTTTCGTTTCATTGCGCGTTTTGCTGGCTTTAGTTGACGGATAATAATCGGCGATCGTTTGCACCAGTAGATTATTTGTAGCCAGAATACCGCACATCGCAATCTTTACGCGGCTTCATTCCTAATACCCCTGTACTTCCATGGTTTACTGAATGATCTATTTCTCAAACTCATTCACTATGTTCCTATCCTCATCGTGTTTATTTTACAGATTTTCCCACACCTGGTGCACAATGGCATCCCCGCAAATGGCCTCGCCGGGATAGAGGTCCACCACCAAACCGCTGGCTAACCGATGATTACCGATTCAGTCCGCCCGATGTGGACAATATCCGTGTTGTGGATCTACGCGAGCCGTGGGCCGCACAAGCTTCACCACTGCATGAACCATTCGTGTTTTCCGGCAAGAAAACAATCAATCGTCGTCGTGGTAGTGGAAGTGGGAGTGGTCCATTGCACCTAGACCCCCTGTCAACTGTTCCGGACGGGACCACGATCACATTGATGCCAGACACAGATCCCATCGAACCGGACGAAGATGAAAATGCTTATCGTGCCCGTCGACTTCTAGCCTCGATGAGCATGGTTGCAGATATGGAGGAGCACACGACCAGACAACGGTATTCATATTTCGTTCTCTATCATTTATCTCGTAACTGCTCGCTGCTGGTTATCTATCCAAACGCAAGTATATGCTTAAATCTCTTCTCTGGCTTGTTTGCTGGGGGTAAACTTGTCATTGATACATATCTGAGCTCCAATTGATTTTCAACTCTACCCTTTGTTTATACTACCTAGTCGGTTATTATTAGCTGTTTAGTTTCAATGGTACCTTTGTCCCGGGTACGGTCACTCGATAAGTTTCTTGCCCCAACGGGAAACTGTTCGAAATGGCGTTTAGCAACGTTTTCCACTCATGTGTGATTTGTTGAATGATTTCTGACTTCGTCGATGACAAAAACAGCCGTTTTCGCATATTCAAGGTCTGAAACACCGCAATTGGATGAATATTCTCTTAGTCTTCTTGTTTTATAAGAGAATTAGACAGCAGGTCTGTCGGTGTATTCAAGTACTTCCGTCGGTGTATCTTGTCTTACGGTCAAATTTGCAATGCACTGAAAGAGAACCACCGTTTTTCTCACTTTAGAGGGAGTTGTGCACACGTCGTGGTTTACTGCATAATGTTGTCAATTATTTCTTTTATATGCAAACGAGACCTGTTGCTGTTCAATCTAAATTGTGATTTTAGTTTAGAAAATCCGATTGACGGCTAAATGTTGTGACTTATTCTATGATCTGGTGAGAAGTCATCAAAACATCCCAGTGATGGACTCCAATCAATCACACCGTCATCAGCTACCGCTGGCGAGGATCCATTCAAAACTACCTCTATTACTAGTTAACAGCCGTGGATATAGGCCGTGCTCTGTTACTGGGCAGATTCTCCCTACACCTGTTAAACAATCGCAAAAAACCCACCGAAAACAGATGTCCACAGTTCAAGCGATAGTTGCGAATCGGCCTTCGAAGCGAAACTCACTGAGCGCCTCTCAGTTCGACTGCCGACCGAAAGACTCAGTGAAAACTAGGCGTTAATCGATAAGTTGATTCAACGAAGGCTTAGGACAGCACTAGCCTTCTTTTGTAATGCTAGGAAAAAACTCGCAAACGAATGTTTTGAGGCTTCATATCACTCTTGAATACAATGAATTTCCAGTACTATTTGCTTGAACGCTCTTACGGGATCAATACTGAAACTTTTTTCTTCCCTTTCTGTCTATCGACCCCAGAAAATAGTAATTTCAAATAGCTAGAGTTACTTTTACTTCAGATTGTATTGTTAATGGGAGTAACCTTAGCCTCCGAACGCCACAAACAAATAAAGGATTGAATTTGAATTGCAAGTATCTCTTATCCAACTACTCATAAGTAGCCCCATCCTTCATCAAAAAACATTTATATGTACTTGATTGATATTCTGACCGGATCTCTGTAATTCCTACATTTGAGTGGCAGAATTTATTTTCCGGATAAATATAATTTTTAATTGCTTGAAACCTTCCAAAAGAATTTCCAATTTCTTAGACGGAACGTTTAACACTTTCCCCCTATAACCTCACCCTACTGTTAACTAAATGCGTGTTGTGCTTTGAAGCCACGGTAGAGACTCTTCGATCGCACGGAGATCTTCCATTTTTCAAATCTTATTCCTAACCTTATTCCTACAGCCCTCTCAGTGGTCGACTGGGTATCCCTCACGGTCGCAGCAGTGGAGGCGGTGCAAGTGGACGTCGATCAGCGCACGACCAGCGACGTCGAAATCGCGACGTGTGGCAACGGCTGGGCTGATCCGTTTACTCTCTTTCTCTCACATGGTACCCGTATCTACTTTCTTCAATGCATGCATACGTATGTCGACCAACCTGTCGCGATTACACACACACACACTGCGCGCATGCAGTACGGTTACGCATTTGCTGTACAACTTCCCCTGTGTATACAAATTGCCCCATCCGTGCATTTGGGCTGTGCACAGGAGCTGCGCGTTTTGGCTGTGACGTGCCTATACACCTATACGTCTTCAGTACTCTACTGTCCCTATTAAAGAATGTGAAACCATACATACACACGCGCTGTTACTGCTCCTACCTGGGTTTTTCTGTTCGTTGAAATATGTTGGGCGTACTAAAAAAAAACGGTTGCTTAGAGATCGGAGTTCAAGTCTGCCATACTAGATGGGGATGAATGAACGGGTTCTTCGTGTTTCTGCTGTCTGTTCAGTTAAAGAATGTTGCATTTGTTGCTCAGAAATATCGAAGTATAAATTATTATGGCTGTCATTTTAATAAACAACTGATGTGATTTATCCTATAGTCGCAAGGCTTTACCAATCACGTATGAATACTGCCTATGTTAGAACCGGGACTTGAGAAGATGAACCACATGAGGCATCAGAAATTTGGCGTGATCATGAGACCGTGGCCGTGGCAAAGTTGCACATCACCACTTGCTAGTTAGGTGGAATGCTCAGATTAATGTGGGGAGATCTGCCGGGTGCANATTACATCAACGGAACGCACAGAGGTTCCTTTTGGAAATGGAAACCTATTTGTACATAACAGAAAGATTTATGTTGACCGATATTCTAAACAGACCTACTTAATGAATATATCCTCAGTTTCAGTTTTCACCCATTTGGATAAAAGAACATAAAAAAGCATCTGTTCCCCACATCACCTTGTGATCACCGCTCCTAGACTATTTCTTATTCACTTTTTAGCAAACCATTTGACATGGCATTTTGGTGTCATGTTGATCGTTTCACTTACAGTTTTCTCAACCATTAGCCATGCATTTTCACGCACCCGTTTTGGTTGCTATCTTTGGACTGTCCTCGTGGATAACAGAGTAGAATGAAGATTGGGATCAAAGTGAAGATAGAGAATTCGTATAGACTGGGGTTGCAAGAATAATGAGTAAATGCACGAGCGCCACTGTTGGTGACACCCAGCCATATCACCCAGAGTTTATAATCACCGGTTACCATGGCCTCAGGTTCCCATCCAGTTATCCTAACGGAACCTATGTGACCCAGTCTCCTGGTTAGGGTTTTCATACCCTCATACCAGGTCATAGCTTGACAGCCTTTGACATTGTACCAACCGCTTCCTGCCTCGGCAAACATCGCGCGCTGGGGCAAACTATTTTGTGCAGCACATGTCCCAACCAGCGTAATCTATGTACGTCGACTACTTGCTCCAGTGGACTATCACGATTACCTAAAACTCAACACCTAACCTAAGCCCTACTCGTCCGGTCACCCCACAGGACTCATGCAATGCGACCTAGACAACGGTGTTCGAACACTTGGAATCTGTTTTTATCCTGACCCCGTAATGGTCAAGTCTCTGCATTGTGGAGCAGCACTGGCCGAACTGCTGTAGCATATACTCGACCCCTCACGGACAGCCGGATGTCGCGACAGCGCCACAGATGTCTTAAGTTGGCAAATGCCAATGCGTGCCGACACTTCATCTGTGACACGTCCGCCAGGTGAGATATACCTGTCCAGCTAGCGAAATTCATCCACTTCCCCAGTCAGGGTGAAGTTGAAGGCTGGATCAACCCAATATTGTAGCAACACATTGCACTTTGAATGTGCGAAACGCATACCGAACATGGCTACGCCGACGACCAAACGATCCAGAAAAGCTTGCAACTTACCTGGATCTTCACTTAGGAGCACAATGTCGTCTGCATAATGTAGATCAAACAGTCTGTCACCTGGGAGTAAATCGATACCGCTATCCTCGCAGGAGGATAGGGCTGTTTCAAGAATTGAATCTAAATGGGGAGCCTTGGAAAGGAGTGTATGTGTTCTAAAATTTGACGAAGAGTGAAAATGTGGTCTGTACAACCTTGAGCAGGTCTAAAACCAGCCTGGTTCTCACGTGCGGTAGACAATGGACGGAGAAAACACCAGAGAGAAGTTTATAGACGATATTGATTAATTCCTCTGTGGTTTTTACGGGAGGACCTGTTGCCTTTCTTGTAAATGGGTAGGATCACCGCTTCAAACTATTCCATTGAAATCTGCTCCCTGCCTCACATTGAGCCAAGAAGTTCCGATAACTCAAAACCAAGGCTGAACCTCGGTGCTTAAAAACCGATGGGGACAGCCCATCCGGACAGGAAGCCTTATACCTTTGGAGATAACTTGGTTCTCGGGTAACCTCCAATTCAGATGAAGGACTGATGTCAACTGCAGTATATGCATAGTAGAGCATGTATAGGTTTAAGGTCTTGTATCGCGGGAGGCCAGCTGAACTGTGTCCTAAAATATGTTGCCCAACGTTCAAGATGGCTTTGCGGATGTTGAATGCGATATGCGGAGGCGGATCAAAAAATAACACAACACAGTAACCAGTACGATTATGGCCGGCTTCGCTTATAGCGGGCACCACCCGGCCAACAATACATTCAAAGTCATTAACAAAGTGCCCCAAAACAAATCGAAGTAAGTTCTTAAACGTCACCTGGCGACGGCAGCAGCTGTAGGAATCAAAATCATGAACCCACCATTATGCAAACAGAAGAAAATGGTTGCCTCGACCCCAACCAAACATACGTGATGATCTGAACCCGCTAGCAAAAAGAATGTATCATCATGATTTCAAGGCTTCAAAAATTTGATTTTGCTGTTGATCAGACAGATGTGGTATTCAATCCTACAAAGTATTAGACAAGCAACTACTCATGTGCATTACCTTATAGGTGGGAAAAGTTTGGCTGTACCACGAGATGCAGTGGTCGAGTTTCGAGCTGGGTTATCGCAGGTGACCCATGCATACGCTGACCGTGATATTTTTACTACAGATGAAATAGCTTTTTTATAACAAGCAGCTCCAAGAAAGAATATTAGATCTCACAGAAAAGACAGTTTATGAATCCTAGAAATCCAAAGAGTCACGTTACTGCTTTGTGGGAGCATGACTGGAGAAAAGTTAACACCGTTGATGATTGGAAAGTTTGAAACGCCACGATGCTTACGAGGTATAGATAGAAAGAGCCTTCCATGAAGTTATAATTCTTCACCGTTGGCTGTCCGATGTCAGCCGCAAGAGGGTCTTCCAAAGACACTCTATTCTACTATTTATGGATAACGCCCCATGCCATAATAAAGCCGCAGTATTCCCCAGTGTCAAAGCTGGATTCAAGCTCACACTGAATCGGCCGTGGGTGCATTCACCATAGGATAAATGCTATCTGGTTGAAGACTTTACTCATTATGTGTTTAGAATTTCACGATGAAGAATTGGGTTATCTAAATTTCATGCATCAAGTCTCGTTTTTAGTCATTAGATGAACTCGTTTCGAATCCAGCTAGGTGTCGCAAAGAAGAAGATTAATGTGGAGCATTTGATACGCCGGAAGTTATCTCAATTGGAGAAGCACTGGATCAATTGAAGCTGCTTGCCTTGACCAATGCTGGGGTTCCGGGTCCATCATTGGATTGTACATTTGACTTAAAGAACGCGTTTGTTGATTTCCAAGGGAGAACCAAGCTGAGACAATAGACGACTTATAATTGTTAGCTTCAAGTTTTTTTCTGTAATTCTGTGGGCACTCGAGTTTTTCCGTGGTCACCAAAGCCACTGCGGTGTATCCATGGGATCTGTCACACTAACATGCAAACGGGTGAACGATAATCGCGACTGATATGCGGATGTGTGGAATAAGATTTCAGATTCAAGCGATCGATAATCGCCGTTGCGCGGACGCCCCGGTGTGAATGAATGAACGATAATCACACTTGTCCTTGCTAGAGCACCGATGAACTTAGACAGGTCATTGGGTCATCGTAACCTGCGTCTGACTCGGCCCCGACCGTTTGAGCCCTGCACTTTTAATTTACGAATCACGAGCTGAACTTAATCCGTCGCTAAGGTTCAACGAAACTGGCGACAACGAATGTATCAATCGGTTTGAATATACACTGGCAACAGCAAAAGCGAATGAATGAATGAATGTCTACAGAGATAATGCTACACATTTTGCACCAGAAATTCATACTTTGCGAACAACCGGTTCGGAATGTGGGAAAGATATCAATGCGCTGCGTATATCCCGTAACAGATATTTCACTTATTTTAGATGACGTGATTTCCTTCGGATGTGATTTTTGTCCCGTGTTCTCACTGCTCGACCTGGTTCATTCTTGTTTTCATCGAGTGGGTGAATATTGATGTTGTGATTATTATAGCTAAAACAGTTGTACATTATGGTGGACGCCATATACTCAATCCTGTGATTAGCCTAACGTCATACGAATGGAGGAAAATCTGGAGTTAATATGTAGTAATTTGATTTTTTTTAAATTCACTGAAGAAAGGTAAGTAGGCTCGGGATACCTAGACGCTTGATATTGAAAAAGAGCTTAATACCGAATGCAATGTACTAATATAAGGCTGAGGTTAAGCATAAACATTTCAGTTTCTCTTATATATAAATGATACGTGGGACGGTATATTGAAACTCAATTATAAACAAACAGTACATAATTAAGAACATTGAGAAAAAGTGACGGAATTTTCATCGATCCTGTCTATTTTGTCATAAAACTCCCAATCTATTTTTATACTACTTGTTAGCATTTACTACGGACCAACTTGCTATGTCACAGTTCCTGTAATTTACCCACTTTTTCGAATTCCCGAGGGGATACGACATATCAAGAGGTTGGCTGTATTGATTTTCTTGTATCTAGTGCAATGCAGGGAACAGATCCACACGCTGTGCCACATTACTCTGTTTAAGCTCCTCGATCGCTCTCGGTTTCCGGGAATAAACGGTTCGCTTTAGATATCCCCAGAGAGAGAAGTCCAAGGGGGACAGATCAGGTGACCTTGGAGGCCGCAGATCTAGGAATATGATCCAATCAGATCACACAAAGGGTCAGAGGGAATTTACTTGTTCAGTGTCACAGGTGAGAGGGGCAAGACGATGTGTAACGATGGAGCAATCGGACTGTACTGGAACTGGGACTTAAACTTGAATGAAGAGGTCAAATGATGCAGCATGCGAGTGTGCAGTTGCAATGAAATGATCCTTTACAGATTTTGCACACCACTGGTTGGGGTCCTCTATTCGAAATCACAATGAAGGTGGATTAGCCTGAAAATCCCGCTTGTAGTGGCTTCCTTTATGCGCGTAACTTGGACAGGGAAGTTTATGGTGAGGAAATCGACTTCCCTCTCTCCCGGAACCGAAGCTCTTAAATCGACGTAGATATGTCAGACGACTAGTGTTACACGTCTGCTTCGAAAATGGAGTGTGTTGTACTTCCACCAGGGGTTTCTGAATTCCTGCACCAGGTGTTTGTGAAACTGCCCCCTTGACTGGCAGAATTGATGCTCAAGCTTGAATTAATAACACACAGTTTTAATCGACGTAAACAAAAAGAACCGTTGTGAACACAATGGTAAGATCGGATCCTATTACTTCTGTCTTGATCAGGTCAATCCGATCGGGCTGTATCGCAAGCGGTAAGATAATACAGTGACCAAAGAATTACTCTTTTGTATCTTGTGTTAGTAATTTACGTTAATCTTTCGCTCTGTCTTATTCTATTCAACGAGCTTAAACGATAACGGTTCGCAACATCTGGTTGAGCCACATTTACCGTCTCAATAACTAGATCATCTGATGCCTGCTTGTGCATCTTTTGAGTAGATCCTTATATTTCAATTCTGTTCCGGACAAAACGTTCCGTTGTCAGCCTATACCGGGAAGTCACTGAGCAGAACCAGAGACATGTCCATGGGAAGACTGTTCCCAAATTGGTTGAAAATGAAATCAATCGGTAGTAGTGTTGTGTACAGTGTAAAATAGGCGATTTACTTCACTCGATTTGTTTGGTCCGCGATCTTGCCTAACTGATAGAACACTCATTGGTCCTAAACCAATGCACAGGCTCGGTATCACCCTATTCAAGAAAGTACTTGGATAGCTAAAAATTTCTAAGTTGCTCCGTGATCAAAAGTTTTTCACTGCGAAGCAGTTTGGGAGGTATTTTTTCTATCTAAAAATACACACAATGAATAAGTCACTCATCATTGAAAGGCCTTGAAAGTATTACACAACCTGCTCGATCTTACTAGGAATTGTCACGTCTGAAACCACAAATTGTACTTGCTCTCAACAGTTCCTTCCATCTAAAAAGTCACTTATTGTAATGTTTTTTAAGGAGCTGCAACTGTACGATCGTTCTTCCAGATGGCGGTAGTCATTTGAAGCCTTTCAGTGAGTAGAAACCACGGCTTGAATAAACAATCTACCAGTTGAATTGCTTGCATCACTCAACAAATCCACGTTTTCTGCCCGCATTCAAGACAGACTGACACCGATTTGTTGGTTCGCCAACCATGTGCCACCAATTGTTTGCTCTGAAGCGGNAGCGGTATTGAGATAGCATGATATGACATGCTCTGTGATGGTTACCCACAAACCGAGCTTTCATTAATAGTTCATCTACTTCATTTCAACTGAGCTCTGTCATGAACGGGTGTATTAATTCAATGGGGTCGTCAGATGATTCCTTCGACCCATGTTTTCCATGAATCAACATAACCATGGTTGAAAGGTTGAAAGATATCTCCTTGACATACTCTGCATGAGAGCCCTCGCTAATCTGAACCAAATATCAGCACGCTATCATATTAGGGTCAATTTTATTATTAAATGTATACACGAAATTCATTCCGCATGTTTGATGAAGAATGTTCACATCCAACAATGCGGATCTCATGGAATAGTAATAATTGATGCACTTTTTTGTGTGACTAAAAAACAAGACAGAAATAAAGTCACCAGGGTTCGGGGGTAGACGGGGTGGGGTGCTTGGCCTTTTATGCTGCATTTGAGCTTGAAATTACACATACACACACACACTGTTCACCGGTGGAAATATTATGTCACACTAGCGGTTCCGGTTCCCGTAGTTCCTGGAGTGTTTTGTCCGTTCCGACATCTGTACTATTCAAATCCACACAAGTGATGTAGTTTAGTTCGTGTGCACTTTCATGCACCGGCTCTGTGCCGCTAGTTCGCTTCTCACTACGCATTCCATCCAAGATAATGCTGAGTAGGGTGGAAAATTCTTGTGCTGTTGGTCGGCGTTTCGGATCCGCCTGCCATGCTCGACACATCATATACCACAATTCATCATCCACCAACCGCGGTCGGACCAATGCCGGTGGGGCCTGGGCAGTGGTATTTGTACAGTTACGAAAATGAATCTGAAGCTGGAGAACTAAATCCTCGGCGCTGCGCACATGCACAAACGGTTTCTTACTTTCCAGATGAAACAGTTGCCAGAATAGCAGGCCCAGTTCCCAGACATCCGAGGCCAGATAGAATGTTTGTTCCCGAAGGGCTTCAAGTGGTAAAATACGAAATGGGAGCTGTTTTTGAAATGATGTGATACGATAAGACTCGTCTCGAATAGTCTCTGAGTCGGTGCGAACGATGCGTACTGCAAGGCCGAAATCACATATTCTTGGTGTGTGACACGCATCGACCAGAACATTTCTTGTAGCCAAGTCACGATGAATAATCCCGGACCGGGCAAGGAAATCCACTCCATTCGCGATACCCCAAGCCAGTTCATACAAGGTCTGATAAGTCAAACGATAGGATGGGTTTGATTCAGTCATGCATGAATGTGGCGCGTTGGTGAAGTCCACTGAGACTGCTTCTTTGGGAATAGTGGGATCTGTGCCTAAGTCTGTGCCGTTCATACTGTACACGCCTGAATCGCATGAATGAATGCTTGTTTTCTGCGCTCGGTTATCAGTTCCGGTCAGTTGTGATGCGTGTTTTCGCACAAACTCAGCCAAACTTCGGTGTTCACAATACTCAAGCACCAAGTATGTATCACTTAAATCCCGTCGAGTGCCCACTATCAGTCCAAGCATACGAGCAATGTTTGCCCCTTCAGAAAGTCCAGGTAAAATCTGAATTTCATTGCGTAAACATTGACTGCTACTCAATTCCTCTGAGGCTGTTTTAATGGCTACTGGTACCCTAACTGGTGAGTGTGGTGCGACCTGGGGTTCCGTGTACCAACCTTTGATAACACGACCATAATGTCCCAGCCCCAAGTGTAAACCGGTCACTTCGACACAGTCTTTGGGTATGTGCCATCGGAACAGTTGTTCTACCGAACCAAGCAGATAAACCAGTTCACGGACGGCGTCACTTTCTATCCCCAGTTTGCAGCAAATAGATATGTCCGCTTCATCTTGCCGGCGATAATACACACTTTGTGAAGGTTTCGTATAAAGTGCATTCGCTATCGGATGTAGCCCGGATTCCTCGATCTTTTTTCTTGTACGACGATAAACACATAAAGATATGATGATCAGCGTAGCGAATACCAGGAGAATTAATGAACATAGACTGATCATCCAGCGTGCTTCTGTCAGTCCCCATGCATTGCGGGTAACATTGTGAGTCGCTTTTGCCAATATGGAGGAGGGGGAAGCGAAAAGCCGAAGTTCACTCAGAAACAGACTCTTGATCACCGTGGTTTGGTGGCTTGTAGCTCGACATCTAACTTGCTCAGCTTGTGAAAGCTCCGATGACCATGTTGTGAAGTTACACACTTGTGTGTCAGATAAAGAGTTCGGCTGATATGATGCGGGACATGCGTGAAGCATGATCCATTCAGATGTGTTGTGTTGGTCTGCATCGTGTAAGCGAAGCTCCCAGTAAATGTTCGGTAGAGGAAATCCTTCCGCTCGACAGTACCAGTTGATGGGCGACCCAGATGGGTCGCCTGTTGTTCGCACATCTACTGCTTGAGCGTCTGTAATAATTGGCCCGGTGGGATGAACCGGTTGAACAATCACTTTAATGGAATGATTGGCATATCGGCATTCCGGTTGAATTCTCTGGATAGGGTTCAATTTAATGTGTGTTGTCCGCGAATACGGACTTAAGCGCCAGCTCTGTTGTGCCACTAAAGTATGTGTTCCAGTCGACACATTCCAACCGTGGATCGAGGGCCACAATTGAGGAGACAAATTTCTTGTTTCGTTCAGCGGTAGACCACCCGAGACAATACATTCCAGTTCGTATGGAACCGATTCCAGAGTATAGAATGTGCTGATACCTTTGATCCTATCGGGCACCGTTTGAGTTGGCATTTCTTTTTGTCGTAGAATTAGCATGAAGGTACTGGGTTGTGGAGCTGATGTGTTTTGTGCAGTCGAGTCGATCAGAGGCCACTCTGTCAGAGGATGACATTCTACTGATCCGTACCACATTAGCTGTTCCATGTAGACTGAACGGCATCGAGCACAAATGACTCGAGGTCCTCTGACTGGTATCGGTTGACCTGTATGGGGAAATTCTGCGACCAACTGATTTGAATCGACATGATAGGACCAAGCCAATGTGGAATTCTCCTCGTGTAGCGGTTGAAGTACCAGAGTGGGGTGATGCTGTGACAAGTTAAACGCGTGTGTTAGGCCCTGTGGTCCATCACGCAATTCAATATCCCATATGTAACTAAACGAGACTGGATTTGGGATCTGATTCGCGTTGAACAAATGCACCAGAGCTTGCTCTTGTTTGGTTCGGACACAACTCAGTTGCATAATATGACGTACATTGCCATGCAGTCCACGTAGTTTCGGACCGGTCCCATTCAACGCGGGAGTGTTATAGATCAGGATGGACTGGGACAAATTCGCATAGCGAATCCAAATTGATACATTCGTGGCCTCGTTTGGTTGACGCCATCGTACGTCACATTGCCAGGTGTCATGCGCACGCATTATCGGGCGAATAGATCCGGTGGACAGAGTCTGATTGAATGTACAAGTTGGCCATCCGGATGTCTCGTGTTCCGCCCAGAAGTGAATACTTAAGTAGACCATAAAACTGGTGGTGTTATCAGACAGGTTATTTGTAAAAAGGACTGTTGTGTGATTGTTCTGTTCCTGTTCCGGTGTACGATTTGTTAGTAAAATTCTCATCGATTGTTGATTGTGAGCCGCGATTGACCATAACAACCGGTTCGTTTTGGATCTGACCGGTACAATACGGATGTGGGCAGCAACAGCTGGTGCCACACGGGTCGGTGTACGAATCTGACAGCCCACGGTGATTGGATGGTGAATCGGTGGCAGTTCTATTTCGTCTGTGCCGTACACAGCCCACGGAGCCTTGGTTGTGGTTTGGATTGATGGACATGCATTCAGTTGCCATTTTTCGTTGTTAGTGGTGGTGTTGTTGTATGCGTTTACGTGGTGGTCGTCGGACACGCTCATCTGTGCAAATAAAGAAAGAGAGTGAGTGAAAATATTTCTCGCGCCTGGCAATTTGGTGTATGGTTGTAAAAAAGGGCGGTTAACCAATAGTAATGTCTGACTATCCCTTGGGCATCATATTGCGGGTGTACGTACTGTCCTGTCGAGGGTTCTATCTCAGGATAAATATAAATACAAACTGAATAAATCACCATAGGCATATTGATTCTCTGATCAATTCGACTTATTCGGAAAGTCGCCAAATTCGAAGGTCCCTCGCTCGAGTCAGGAAAACATTGCTTTATTAAAATTGTTTTCCTTACAAATCTGACGACCAACAGTGTACCATTTGACAGTTAAACTCGTGGTCGGGGGAATTCAACTTGACCGAAATGGGTACCTGATAGTGCTCGACTGATGCGAAAATTTGATGGAAAAGAGGAGAATGAAGTGTCGTATTTCAGACAGATAATCAGTGTACATACTGAATTTATTGTTGAAAAGCCCGTGTACAACTGTTTCTATCATCAATTCCGGTCTGGTCAGACAATTAATTCAAAAGACCCCGCATGTGCCACATGAATTTTGATTGCGAAGTTGACTACTGCGCACATCACACCGATGCCGAGTAATTTATACACTCAAAATACATCATTTCGAATGACCAGTTTTCAGATAACACCTTCACACACAGTCGTCAATTCACACAATCAACCTCAAATTATTCAAGATGAAATCTGGACAAAGTTGAATCGGTAGTTCCGATCGGCCTCGGTGGGACCGGATTAATACGGTAGCACTATGAACACCTTTCGATCCCGGACTAACGGATTACTGATGATCCCCAACCAGAGCGAAACTCGAGTCTGGTGCTTGCAGATGGTCTGTATGATTGCATGAAACACAATCAACTAAAGCTTCAGTTCGTTCAGGGAACAATTTCAGAGTTGAATTATGTCATTGGATTGGTAGGCCCGTACGGAAGAACGCACTGCATTGAAACGAACGTTGATTGAATGTTCTGATAACAGATGTTCGTATTTCATACATATTTTGCGCAATACTTATCTGTGATCAAACCGAGTTGAACACATTCTTAAACTTTTCCGTCCCCCACCCCGCCCGATAAATGAACATCAGGATGACTGTACAATGAATTTGTCACAAACAAAACAACGAACATATGAATCGAAAATTCTGGCAGCCCGTAAAACAAGTTGGCCTTGTTGGATTTCGATAGCAGTGCAAATTCATCCATTCTGAGGAAGATTGAATCTGAGACCTCATCGGTGGAACGCACTCAAGCCCCTTACTTGAACACCGAGCGGATCGTCTGAGCATTTCACTTTGGCAATACAGTTTCAGTTCAGTTTGTACAACCATTAACCATGCACTTTCGTGCTCCGGTTTTGGTTACTGTCTATTGGCCACCCATTAAGATGAACAGTAAAAGAAAGACAGGGAAGTTGAAAGTGGAGTCAAATAGAAAATGGAGAATTTCATTGAGTTAATGTTGCAAGGAATTTGAGAAGATGCAAGAACGCCATTGTTTATGACTCAGCCATATCACTCAGTATCTATAACCATGGGTTACCATCATTCTGAGGTCCCCAGCCACGGAGCCTAACAGGACCTGTGACCCAGATTCCTCGTTAAGGTTTTCATACCCTCATTCCAGGTCCTAGCTTGGCCACTCTTGACCTTCTTCCACCCACTACCTGCCTCGGTGAACATCGCTCGCCGTGGCAACATATTTGGTGACATGTGTAACATGCGTACCATGCCGCAACCAGCGTACTCTATGGAGGTCGATCATTTGCTCCCATGGGCGACCACGATTGCCTAAAACTCTGCGCCTTACCTCGGTATTGCTCGTCCGTCTGACCCACCAGGTTCGTGCAATGCTGCCTAGACAGTGGTGTTCAAATACCGACAGTCTATCTTTATCCTGTTTTCTTAATGACCAAGTTTCTGCGCTGTAAAGCAGAATTGGCCGAACTGTCGCGGCATACACTCGACCCTTTACAGACAATCGGATGTCGTGACGGCGCCGCAGATGTCTCAAGTTGGCAAATGCCAACCGAGCCTTCTGTATGCGCGCCGATACTTCATCCATGATACGTCCACCGGGTGAGATGTAGCTGCCCAGATAACAAAACCCATCCATCTGCTCTTTTACTTCCCCAGTTCGAATGAGGCTAGGTGCTGGACTAACCAAATCTTGTACCACTTGTACCACTTTGAAAGTGAAAGACGTATACCGAACAAGGCTACACTATAACTCAAACTATCCAGAAGAGCTTGTAAGTTAACTGGATCTTTACTTAGTAATACAATACCACCTGCATACTCTAGGTGAGACAGTCTGCCACCTGGGAGTACCTCGATACCGCTATCCTAGCAGGAGGATAGCGCTGTTTCAAGAATTATATATATGGCAGAGTTATATAGAAACGGAGAGATAGGGCATTCCAGACGAACACCACTTTTCTGTAGTGAACTTGAACGAAAAACTGTCGTGAGCTCGGACTCGGCTTCGGTTGTAAGTATAAAGAGATCGCAAAATTGAAGTAAACTCTTCGGTCCATCCTTCAGAGAAAGAAAGTGGCAGAGTTTATGGCGGTCGACTGAGTCGAAGGCCGCTTTCATATCGAGAAAGACAGAGATCGTTGATCTACGAAAAGAATGTCGATGCTTGAGGACTTGAAAGAGAGTAAATATGTGGTTGATACAACCTCGACCAGGTCTTAAACCAGCCTGGTTCTCACGTGTGCACCGTTCACGTGCGGCAGACAATCGAAGGAGTATGATGTCAATGAGTCAATGTTGATTAAACTAATTCCTCTGTGGTTTTTACAAAAGGATCTGTCACCGTTCGTGTAAATCGGTGATGGCAATACATGATACGGCTCATTGAATTCTCATTGTACGCATGAGGCCACCTGCTAAAAGGTGACGAATCATTTTCAACTTGGATGAAAGATGATCAGAACACAGATTGCAAGTGAGTCGACCGTTTTCGATGAGTTCATTCTCAAGCCATCACAATCACATTTATGAAAAAAGGAACAACGGAAGGACAATGTGTTAGGGTGAAACAGTCGAGGTCAAATAATAATAGCAGAGGAGTGGGGAGGGAAAAATCTTTCTCGAGTTCTCTTGTTCAGATATTAACAGGTTATGTAACCGTTGGTAATTTATTTGGGTCATCACCCTGCTCATGTGTGATGTTATCGACTTTAAGTTAGAAGCCAAGCGTGTGAACCAGTTTTTATGTGCATACAGTTCTGATTTTAACAATTAGAGGACACTTGCCTCAGCTATTGTTAGGCTTCTTTGTGGGACGGGGTAAATCACAGTGAAAGTCGATTCAATGTCTACCACAGGCCCAGTCTCAACCAAGTGAGTAGCAATTGAACTAAAGTTAACCCACACACCCTTCATTGGTTGATATTCCTTGGTGCGCTGCTGCCTTGTAGCACAATTCACGCAAGTGGCAGCACTGGTGCACTTGGCTTGTTGGATAGGTATTGACGAGGTTAATAAAGGCAATTTATTCTTTTTCTGATAGTGGATGACGGGTAATACCGAGAACGC
The DNA here is from genome assembly GCA_900618425.1 of Echinostoma caproni. NCBI lineage: Eukaryota > Metazoa > Platyhelminthes > Trematoda > Plagiorchiida > Echinostomatidae > Echinostoma > Echinostoma caproni. The sequence goes on from UZAN01041862.1 coordinate 20,887, forward strand.
GCCTCTGGGTTTGGAAGCATTAAACGTTGTCCTAGCTACGCCACCGATGACTCTAGGATCCACTTCGGTTGCTGAATCTCTTTCGAATGGTTGCCTGATGAGCAGTCTCTTTTTCTCAGCTCTAAATGAAGGCATCCGGTACTTTTAAACAGACAAGTTAACATCAATAAACGTTTCTGGATAGCCATTTTCCAACAAAGTCCTCCCCAAAACTAAAAGTCCCCTTTCTAATGTGTCTTTGGAGTAGGCGTGTTTCGTTTTAATTATAGGACAGTGTACCAAATTACACTTCTGGGTGAGCCGTAAAAACACCCGAACGTTTGTCTTTTCGAGCCCCTGGATGGATCCATCTGAATATCTCATTAGCATAATAGCGAGGAATAGCGGGAATAGACTGTGTTCATTCTTCTTCTCCACTGTGAAGCATATCACCAAATGTGCCATATTAAATTTCAACAAAAAATCAACATGAACAGGAAATTTCACCCACATACCTCTATATATTGATCGAACTCATGCGACACCCCGAATTTCATTAGATTCTTTCCTCCCAACGCCTAGCGTTTTGAATTTCACTGACGGGATTCAATATGACGCTACTACTACTACTTAATAGCTTTCATCAACTGACTTCAGCTACAATTCAAATTGAGCCATCCAGACCAATCCGCCCGGACTATGCTCGATATTGGTGGTGGGCAGCTTTTCTCAGCTGCAACCGAATTTATTCAGTGCATTACTTCAATGCGATCGGGTTTCTTTTACTGCGTTGATATCTTGGTGAAAACATTCCCTTGATTACTCTATAAATTTGAATAATGTTTACATCGATGCACTTGCGAAATTCAGGAACTGAGACATCCCATTTATTGGGCCTCTCGAATACGTTACCTCTCGGCCTCACTTGTATGCCAGAACCCCATGAATGTTTTGTTCGTTTGGAGCATGGTGGCATTACAAGTGTGTATTCAAAGAGCCGCCCACTTTAAGGTCAACTTCTGAAGGCTAATTTTCACGTTCATAATAAGAGATTTAATGTGAGGGTTATGTTGCACGAGTTCAATCAATATCTGATCGAAGTTGTTGATAACCGTGATTACTGAACCGGTCTCTAATTTTGTCATAAAAATGCACTCAATAACTAACTCGAAGGGTGACAACATAGCGAATGCCACATGAATGCTAGTGTAACGGTTTGAGAGAATAAACTCACCGAAAACATTTGCTTGACTACTATATGTGTGTGTTCTGTTTGTAATAACTGATGGACATGCTGAAACATTCGGACAGCGGGGCGGATGGATATTCACCCACAGCTATTGAGACGGAAGCATTTTCACCCGGACCCCATGGCGACGCCATTTGCCTTCAGCAAGGTCTCATTAACCCCTCTTTTGAAGCTGATATCACCAGAAATATGTACGGTGATTAAATACATACTACAAAAAACAAAAAAGATTGACTATTTAAGTTATTTGTATCGCATCAGTATGTGATGACGTGTTTCGAGGGCAAATTATACCACTTTTTCTGACAAAGATTTAAGGAACAGTAAATTTCTCTGTGAATTTCAAGGTCAGTTAGAAGAGTATGCACAATCAGTTGCATAAGGTAGGTTGCAGATATTTCGGTCAGAGCGCATCAGCTGCATGCATCACTTCCACAATTTTCCATGAGCTGAGTAGATTGTTTTGGGTGAGAACAGGTGAGAAAAATATTGAAGTTTTGCGGTGAACTGATAAAAAATTGTTTGAACACGGAGTATTATTTGGCGTGAATTGCAAATCATGTCATTATTTTTTGTAAGGCTTAAAGTGGTTTGAAAGTAGAAATAAAAGACTCCGATAAATGATACAACTGAGGTTTCGGACGCCCAGACATGATTCCCTTTTAACTTCCCCGTACGGATTCGATGATTCTGAACATGAAGATAGACCGATTTGAGTTATTTGGCTTCACCAACAGTAGTTTGAACCTAATTAAAAAATCAAAATCTGGGGAAATACAGAGCAAGCTTAGAGATNTCGGGGGGGGGGGAGATTGGAAAACGGAATTTTCTTATCAGTTCAGTAAAGTCAATCCTAAAGTTATTGTACGAATAAAGAGACGGGCTGATTTTGTCCCCTCGCTCACATGCTACTTATTATCTGTCCAACGAATGAAGAGTCAGAACAAAAAGAAAGTGTGTTGTTCTAATGGTCATTTTAGTGGGCGGCATACTTGCAATGTATTGTCGGGAGTCAGTTACTCCCTTTGCTGAATACGCCGGTGTAATAAACCACATAGGAGTTCGACCGAATTCGATCGTCGTTTGGGCAGATGAACTCGCACGGTTGATGACTCCTGCTAATATTGAAACAGTCTTCTGATGCGCTCAGATTATAATCCTCTATATTTCGCTAGGCCACCGTTTGAGTGATTGACTCTCTACTGCATGGCAACAATCGCACAGTTTGCTGATCCACCGAGAGATAGTCATTTTACCACGAAAACCTGCATTGTAACTTGTATTATAGTACAGATTTTTTCATTGAGTTATATCTGGCCTTTTGTCAAAGATCAAACACATAATGCTGTTGTAAGCGGCGACACAAAACGAAGGCAATACTTTTTAGCGGGTGAAATGGTCACTTGCACCCCTACCCCGGCCTAAAATATTGGTTTATGTGCAGCTCAGTAGGAACGCTGTTTTTGTCAGTGATGATATAGGTAGAATTTGAAATAGGGCAATTTTAATATACACATAGACACAAAAATGTACCCACCCATCGGGAAATGCATATTATGATCTCTTCAGGACAAATGCTAAAACACGTGGCAGTGTTGTGATGCGTGGCAAATGTTGTCCCACCCAGATATACGAGTGATTGATGACACTCCCATCAGTCAGGTAGCAACAAGTCAGCGTTGGCACCACATCCATGCGCTGGTGATCGCAACCAAAAGTGATATCACCCATTTCTATGACTACGCAAAGATTTCAGACTGGTTGTGGTGATCCTGGTCTAAGAGATGACACATACCACGGAGCGACTAGTTACAGTCAACGGGCAAGCGTGATGAATCAAGCTTCCCAGGTGACGTCAGCAATGCGCGTATGTGCCACTGCTTCTGAACTACATACCATAGGTCGAGTTTACCTGCCAATCAGAAACCGTGCTATACCGACAGAAGCTGGACAACACCAGAAATACTAGAACGCGATTGGCAGAGGCCTGGGTGACCAATGAGCTTGTTTTGAACATTTTATTCAGCCCCCTTTATTTCTTTCAATAAACGAACTACTACTCCTGTGGCCCTTTCCTCGCGTCTCGGTTACGTTGGATTTTATGTACTAGTACCAGTGTGGTCCAGTTCTTACGCTTCGTCCGTGATTACTATTCCG
>UZAN01041862.1:28538-42716 GCA_900618425.1 Echinostoma caproni
CGATGGATTCGCACTGCTGATGAGACCCAACCAGGTCGAAACAGTTGTCCAGTGCTTCCTAGCTTTCCTGTTCACGCTTCATTTGCTATATACACGACGAATTGGCATTTGAGACTTAACATATTAGTTGATGTGACCTTTGCCCACTTGGGTCAAGTGACACGTCATGCTCCGTCCTAGTTTTCACACACGGCAAAGGCAATTGAAGCGCCTGCACCGATCGCTTTTGGGCACTCAGGTCGGGGCCTAGTAAGTGAATGGCGATCGCCTCGGCCATAGCTAGTGTCCAAACTCGGACATTGTGTTTGAAATATCCCAGGACCAGCAGCTGTTTTGACAAGCAAACTGTTTACGAACGGACATTGGACTGATCAGGTTTCTCTTCAAGTAAGTTTCTCTACTTTCTTACGATGTCCGTGGGCAGATGATAAACTAACGAGTGAATGGGTTCTTCCCTGCAATCATTGTTGCTCAGGCCTCATGGAACTGTCAGAACCAATTTACGTCTGAAACATGTTGATCGGAGTTTCAGTGAATTAGACCTGAAGTGGTACATTAACAGAATAACCACCGACATCGGCGTTTTGATGGTAACATTCTAGCATAAGTGAACTTGGCGATCAGACATTGACGCAGTCAGTTGTTAGACCGCAATCAGTTTGCACATGATGGCGATGTCGACATTAAATGAAACGGAGCCTAACCACAAGCAGCTTTTACGTACCAGTGTGGCGTGGTAATCACTGTAGCCAATCAACCATAACCAGTTCCCTTATAATCTCTGGACGGGGAGTGAATACGTCACTAGCGGATTGGCCACACGCAGAAAAAGTTCTGGGGCTTTCAAGCTATCATGATCTGAATATTGATAATTTTCAACGGAATGGGCTGCGGCTCCTTCACATACTTAGTCATGGCTCCCAACTTACACTATTCCAGCAAATTTGAATTTGAATAGCATGAGCTGTGACATCTGTGCGCATTTATGTAAACACACACAGGGTGAGAGAGAGGTTCACACATTTCTCTAAAACTTCGGTTCACCCGACCGACCGTCACATTGACTCAGTCTGGTCAACATTATAAATGCTGGTAGGGGTAGCGATGGTTTGTAGGCTGTGTAATCGACCGAGTACCAAATGTCAGGTTGTTTTGATTGTCTGCGGTTATTGTTCTGTCCGTCAATCAAGCCTCGCCATACGATGCCGATAATATCGATCCCATTGTGTTTTCTGCTCCGCAAATGGACTCGCCCTAGTGACACGTGTCCGGGGCGTTAGCATGCATGTCCTCACTTTCAGGTCATCCTAGAGCAACAATGATGTCTCCCGGGTTTCCATTTCTCGTCGAAATTCATCCAGATCTTTTTCCTGTGTAGAAATTTTACTCGATCTCAACAAATTACTCTATGATTCTCCCTTGGGGAATACATAGATCTCATCCGCGTATATAAAGACGAATTGTCCGCCTGAATATCATTGACAGTTCATGTTATCTGTTCCGCTCCCAAACCGACTTATGGCTAAATTTTCGGCTTACAACTCAGCTACGTTTTCGGTATGGCAACTGGGTTTGTCATTCGTTGAAAGTTCTTCATCAATTAGACAAAATTCTAGTACCAATATTGAATTTGAGGGTAAAAGTAGAGTCAAAAGTAACCAAGTCACCGTGTATCCGTTTCAAGCTTCAGAACGGTGAGAAAGGCAGTGCGTGCACCCTTGTTTATGAGAGATGACATCTAATGTATGTGGGTATAATGGCCAAAAATGATCTGAATGATTACCTCTGAAGACGACACCCAGACAAACATGAAACGGCTCCACGGAGCTCATAATGAGAACGCAAATTGGCAAACAAGCTCGTTTTCAGTGTGTATTATTCATGCCATTACAACGCAATAAATATGACTAGTAACAGAGAAGGCTTTACAAGGAAAAAGAGAAAGTAATTAAAGTATTCAACAGTTGATGACCAATTATGAAACAAATTGTTGAATACTTTAATTACTTTAGGGGTGCCAATGGTTAGCAGGTGAACAGACAGTATCATTGACCTTGGTTTCTTATGATGTTATGATTGTCCCTCTTGTCATGTGGTTTAGGGCTTGATGCATTCATTCGAAAATGTGCGGATCTGACAGTCAGACGGTCTTTGTTCTTCCGCCTGCCTACAAAGAATTCCTTCGAAATCAATGGAAAAACAACAAAGAGATACAGAAGCAAAATTACCGAAAACAATAATCTTCAACGATTGTTTGAAACACCGGATCGGACAAACTAGAAGACCGTTATTAACAAGCACTCATAAACAGCAATCTTTAATTTGGATCAGTGGGGATCATTCTTCACGCTCAGTCAGAACAAGCCACCGAAGCTGTCGGACAGTGTAGTAAACACGTGCGTTGCACTGGATCACTTGTACATCGTTGGATGGCACAAGTGAATGAACAGGGGCAGAACACCGCAATGAAACAAGCACTGAAGGTGTATCCCCCGCCGGTGAAGGAACCTATCCAAACAGACAGTCCAAATCAGCAAATAAGCAGAAACGAACTCAGCCAATTCGAGCTGGAAGAACCAAATTTCATAACTGATAGAGTTACTTAAGTGAACTGATTTTCTATCACTGCGAACGAAGCTCATGTTCAGGAGACCTTATTGCTCAATTTCGAACAGTCTGGTGCCGGAGCGGTTCCTTATACTCCGTCATCCCCCATCGTTGTCACCTCCGGAACAGATCTGATCAATTGGAGGGAACCGGATATCTATAGTCAACGGTCTAATGAAATGCGCATTTGGTGCCATCTCGTGTGTGTGTGTGTTTATGGTGTTAGGTACCTGCTCCGATTGATTCACAATGTGCACTATTCATACATAATTGTAAGAAAACAGTTTTATGATAATATGCATTTTTCTTGGCACCTTTACACACGATTCAATGTGTAGTTGGCAGACAGTTTACAGAAAATAAAATGTGTAAAGTTTGCCTGACTGACAGACAGCAGTGACTTAGAGAAGGAGGTTGCGTGCTGCTTTGGTGCCTGCGAGACACAGAGAGAGAGAGAAAGACCGTATTAGAGTGACAGAATTCTATAGTGCACACCAAGGCACCGTGTGGTTGCGTTCACTCGGGTTAACGCAGATTACGGATCAAACGGTGGAAACTTGGTCATATAATGGTCACTGAATGGACACAGTTCAATTTGATCGATCGTGCATAGTTTTGGACAACATTTGTAGCTCTGAGAAAGTAAATATCGGAGTGATGATGTATGGTAAAAGTGTGTGTGCGTGTGTGCGTGCATGCGTGCGTTCATGTGTGCGTGTATGCGTACAAAACGCGAAAAGTGTAGGCAGAAACGAGCGGGTATTGTAATTGGTGTTTCCCAAATGTATTCTCGGATGTAGTAAAAATAACGAAATCCTAAATACTTGTAGCTCGAACCGTATCGGGGATCCAATCGACAATCGTATATAACACTGAGCTGTAGTTGCCATAGAATGATGCACACTTTACAAACTGAAAACTGTTTCGTTTTTCTCTTCCTTCCCAAACATATTTCACGACAAAACACAATCGTCACTTATCCGGGGGCGGTCAAATAATAAACCATTGAGAACTCTTGATGTACAGTTCTTTTAGGTGTGCAGATTTTACTATCACTAAGATCCGATTATTTGATTAATGGTTGTCAAGCTCTTTAAAGAAAATTTTCTAAAATAACCCCAACCACTTGTCGGATAAACCGAGCATATTTCTTTTCAGAAATTCCGATTTTGCCACTGTGACTTTCGGAGTCTTAATTTCCAGCACGAGGAATAAAAGTTGTTTGGAAATAGAAATTACATAATGAGGTGCTTCGTGAACAGAGCAAAGAAACCGTTGACTGACAAGCTGGGTAATGCTTTTCAAGGTTTCATCGGTGCAGTGCAAACGCATGGACCCAATTGAGAGTATCACCAACCCGGGATCTCACAGGCGGAACGCAACAGGGCAGTAGCTGATCACACTCTTTCTCTTGATCCACACACGACATGGTCCATGTTTGCAAGCTCGTTGTAGGCTTCTAATCTCAGTCGCCTTGCACTAGCCACCAGGATAATAACTTGATTAAAAACACTCTGTACCTGACTACTTGTTCGAAAAGCGTAGAAATGTGGTGAATGAGATCAAACGTAATCTTCTGTTTTTACCTCATGAATCAAAGAAATGAGATGGATGATTCGTTTGAAGAGGATGCACAGATCACACATATTGGATACTGTTTAAACTCGTGCATCAGATTCTGTGATTGTACTCTAGTATCTGTGTGTACTCACCACTTGCTACGAAATCTGTCGTGCTTTCCACACAGATACGGCACATCTGTTACAATTGTCCTGTCTAGTCGAACTGTGAAACCTATACCCGTGGTTGAGTGCGCGAGCGCGTCTTAAGGTGAATATATACTCGACTGACAGTCTACGAATAGTTGCATACACAATAATCTTCCCCTATAATGCCATATATATATATATATATTACATCAGTTTTCGAAGTAAGTAAAGTGTCGATGCAACAACGATAATAAAAGAAAATTTTGAGACTGGCTTACAGTAGAGAACAACATGCAAGATAAAAAATTACAAAATATCAAAAGAACAACATTTTTTGGTTTATTGCACCGCGTATGTTTTGAGATCTTCCTTGTGTGTTAGTCTGGCAATTTTACGGAGCACAGAAGTGTACCAGACAGACCGTACTGTGTTTGTGGTACTGATTTCGATTCTGAGCCAGATCTCTCCAACCAAAGACAATCCTCATCTCTTGGGTCTCAACCTGGAAAGCGGGCTTCATCAAACGAATCCAATTCCTAAGCTACATTCTTCTGTCGCAACGTCATATCACAGTCGGACCACCGTGACGTTTCTTCCAACCTTATGCAACACGTGCAACCGGGGCACGGATAGGTGGCCGATGGACAGGTGTATGCAAATCGTCGCCGAATCATCGGATGAGGTGCAGAGGAAAATTCTCCGCACCCAACTCACGACCCCGGGCACTGCTCACCTGATGTTCCCACCAGACATGGGTAATGCTTAGGAGAGATCGGTGGTTGAATACAGATGGTAGATTGATATCCTAAGATCGGGGAGGCCAAGTCTCCGAACCGTAAAACAGAACACTATGAACCGCAGTGATCTGAACGCTTCCCCTAAGAGAAATTTGGGTGTCGGGGTGGCACCATATATGTCGCATGCTGGTAAAAGCTGCTCTGTCTTTTGCTATTCCGTCTCTAGTTACTATCAAGCTTTGTGGAACTAAAAGTGCTCAACTGCTCCAACTGATCACCACAGTGGGTGAGTTTCAGGCACAGGCTCATCTCAGTCTTGTACAAGCAAGTTGCATTTGGAAGGTGCCAAGCACATACCATACCAGGATTCCTCAATCGTCAAGCGGTTCAAAGCATGTTGGACTGCTTCTGTGTTGTCTTCAAGTATAGTGATGCCGTCGGATTGTTCCAAGTCAAGAAATCTGTTCCCTGGGAGAAGTTCGACTCCACCGTTTGCCAGAAGGGGCAAAGCGTCCTGCAGAACATCCTCTTCAGCGAAGTTGAAGAGGAATGGAGATATAGAGCAGTCTTGTCGAACTCCTTTGGAGACGGCAAAGGGTAGCCAAAGCTGTCCTAACCCGACCTGAGGTATGGCGATACAACTCTTTGGGGGTCGACACATGCTTCTCAGCTATTCAATTTTTCATTTCCTTTATTACACACAAAGTGAATGACGGCCAAAGGGGTAAACCTAATAAACCATGACATACTTTAAGGAGAAGGTATATGGGGGACCAATGAGGTAAGAATAAAGTTTTTCATCCTGCTTTTGGAAAGAGTAAGCTTATAATTTATTGGAAGTACGAAGGTGAGAAGAGTTTTTCACAATTTCGCAGTGCTGAGGGAAAATGAAGACTAGAAGGTAGAATTTCGTCATTCGGGGAATGAAATCCGATAATGTAACTGCCCGTCTGAGAACGAGATGGACAAGGAAAGTTCAAGGGGAAGGGAAATGCTGAAGTAAGTTTAGAAGAACAGAAACCGAAATAGTAATGATGGAAAAGAGATAACGAAGCAACTGCTCGGAGGTCAGAAGGTGATTGTAGGTTGGAAATTAAAGATCGTTCGTCGATCAGCCGGATGGTCTTAAGTTGAACACGATCCAGAGGGGAAAGAGAGAGATGTATTCCATTGCTTCAGTTCAATAATCTGATTCTTCCGATAGATTCCAAGGCCTCGCAGACGTCTGGGAACACGATGATCGTTGGCATTTGTCAAAACCAATTGTCTGACAAAACCTTTCAGAAGAGACGAATGAACCGAACAACTATACACGGAATCAGCTAGAACATCGCTACTCCCATGCAGGCCTCGCTTGGTTGCGCAAAGGCTACTCGTGCAAGGCCTCCTTTGAACTGGGCAAACGAGTGGTCCAACAGTCAACAAGGCTTTTCACCATAAACTTTCTTTCTTCAACAAACCCGCACTGAAAGCTTTCAATGTGTCATCTATACGTAAGGAAAATCGAGGAAAATTAGGCCAGCCATTTTATATTCAATCCATGCCATCCGCAAATACCACCACCTAACTCGAAGCTGCTTAATCTTTAATCAGGCATAGGGAAGTAGGGTTAGCTGAACACATTATCCAAAAGGAAATCGAACAAACACCCGGAAGAACCCTGTACCGTTTCTCGTTTCGCGCAGCCAAAGACCTTCCGGATCATCAGGAACGTTTCCATACTCCTGGCAGACCCGTACTTTCAACGCGACAGCTTGAAATGATTCCCAGATATCTTTATATGATATTGGGACAACTTGAATTGCAAAAGGTATAGATTGGTGGAGCGATATCCGGGATGAGTCATTCGCCTCGAGCGACCACTGTTCGACCGAATCATGTTCATCACTATGCTACCATGATTACTACGGATTTAGCTCTAGTCCATCCTCAAAAGCGGTGGATCTATAGAAGCCTGTGTGTTGGTGGTAAGCGTTCAAATCCTTTGTTATCAATAACGTCTTCCTTTACTCCATCTTCTTCCTGTTTCTAAACATCTCACATTCAAGCGCAGAATCAGCTTTGTGTACTTCAAACAAATTTTCCTTATTCCCCTCATCTTCATGATTACGGGGTTAACGCGTCGTTCGAAAGAAAATTATAGAACTATCAAAGTGGCTTATTGGTTTGCCTCATATATATTCAATACACAGTAGAAGAGATCCCCCGAACCAGGAAAGCAATGCACACACCCTATTCCAGCGACTGCGCATAGGGTTGAAACAATAGCCTATGTGATCCATACACAATACCCTCTCGAATATGTTAATTTCTGGTACACCAAATACGGAGTATTTTATATCGGAAGAAGAATATCTTATTGGATTGTGTTGCATGATCACATAAACTGAATAAACCTGATCAGATTTATCTGAGATTCTCAACAACGACTTGAAATTAACCGTCATTACTTGAAGCATGGCTCTGTGGGTTTCAATCAAAAGTTCCCTAGTATGTGATGGAGATTGTTGATAACTCATTCAAGATTGTTAGCACGGTATTCGAAAAATGAAAGTGAAATAATGAATAAGTATATTCTCGATTTCTTTTCCTTATGGCTGACACTGCTGGAGTCATTTGGCGACAGCCGAGGCCTTGACAAACTGCTAATTCAATTCATCAGCTTGTTCCCACAAACAGCATGTAGATGCTCCTCATCCTCAGTGGCTCGAAATTGAATCCTTCCCTCTCCCCCGAAAAAAATTGATGTTGGCCAACTTCATGACCCTACCGCCTAAACCGCATATGATAATCATCGACCATATCTCCTATACCTATTCTTTTTTAAACGACTTATTAGCTCTAACAATCATTGAAACCATGTTAAACATAAGATGACTATTACGCACTTCTTCGTATTTATGTACTAGTTAGAATACAAGGTTACGAAATGTATTTGAACAGGACCGTCTATCACGGGCTCACATATGCAAAGTAATGGGATAGCGTGATGCATGAATCACGAGTAATCAGCTAATCAATGGAAAGACACGCAATCGATCGATCGACTATCGCAGTTGGCACAACCGCATTAGCCAGGGAGTGAAAACATTGAAAGCAAGTTGACTTACTACCTCATTTTTCCCCCAATAAACGTCATGAATGGCGATGAAAAGGGAAGCAGTGGATCACGCAGCAGATCTCGGCTAACCATAATTTGGTTTTCGGTCGAAAGACAGCTATGGTTCTCATAACCAAAGTGGCTATACGCTAATACGGTACGTACCTTCGGCAAAGCACAATGACCTTTTTAGGTAATGCTAACTAAAACTTCATGTTTTGTATGGTTAAAGCGTAATTTAATGTCGGTTGTCAATTGCTCACCTCGTTTTTTTTTGACCAATTCCATGAAAAGCACAATCTCGGTGGTGGTTGCTTAACGATTCGTAGTTGACTGTAGCTTCCGATGCATTGCACGCGTACAGTATCTCCCGCACGTGCTCGATAGACTGTGATCACATCCGTTCCCCGACTTGTTGTGGGCGACCTGAGACTATGCCACATGGGAGGATTTTCCACCGCGGAAGAGTTCACAAATCGCAGTTGTACCTCTGGCGGAATGGTTGGGGATGAGGGTGGCCAAACAGTTTGGACTAACCGAACCTGACCGGTGGATTGATAGTGACAGGCGAGTTGCAGCGTGGTTCGTGGGAATTGTGCGCGATGCAAACACAATCCGTATCGTGGATCGTATGTATGATCAATTCCATGATTATTATTGGGAAATGGGAACCACGGCATTTCCACTGCAGAATGAAGAAAAAACCGATGTTGTATGCTTAGTGGAAAATGAGCTTCGTGCACATTTGGTGTGTGGAATGGTGCCGGACATGGTAAAAGCATAGGTTCCTCGGGGACAATATGCAATCGTATTGCTTGTGTATTTACAGTCCCCGTGAAGAGAAATGTGCTAAGACAAGGGTTATTTCCTTCGGCTGTGCTTGAGTTCCGTCCGAGTTCAAGGGAAAGCATCCCGTCGGAAAGACACTGATGTTGCTCATACCATGGACAACATGGGCAACACATGGGCTGTTTCGATCGTCTAATCCAGATCAAAGGGACCGGAACGTCCGAACGCATTGGACAGCACTCGTACAGTCCGCGATACGTCCATCGCGTCTCAATGTTGTTCGCGGGCAGATGAAATGTCAGAATGCTTCCCCGGGCTTCGTAAGGTTTAATCGAGATCCTGGCTGACGAGTCAATTGTTTCGGGCACAATCCAACGAGTCCCCGTGGGACAGATCATGTGTATAGTCCGTACGGATTCCTCAGCATTCGTATGCAATGAAACAGATGGCTGTAAATGCACTGTCTGATCATCTTTGTTGGTTGTTTGAACGATCCCCGTGAACTGAGTCCACAAATTCACGAGTAAGCACACATGAACAGTCCAACGGCGTGCAGAAGCAATCATGGAAATGGTAATGTTACCATGGACAGCATTGCCCTACAGACAGACGACGAGTGGATTGCGAAGTTGTATGCACTTGAAACATTCAGCCCCTGATGCACACAGTCCGTAAACATGAACAGAGATAGGCCGAGGGAGATTGAAAGCGTCCACATGTAAACAATACCTTGCGTTCTCGTCTGTTGGACGGATCGGACTGTGAATGTGTGCACGTGTGCTCGTGTGTATCTAGTATTGTGTATACGTGTGCATTCACAAGCGTAGATAGATATATATCTATATATATAAACGTCTTGACACGTGCCGGTTCGCGTCGCAGCGCTTTGTTCAACTGTACAAAGCGTCCGTACGTGGCTCGTGAACTGCATCGTCCATGGAATTAGTTGGTTGGTTGGTTGGTTGGTTGGTTGGTTGGTTGGTTGGTTGGTTGGTTGGTTGGTTGGTTGGTTGGTTGGTTGGTTGGNGTTCGTTGTAGTGGGCCTTGGCCAACTGGAATTCGTGGTCTTGAACGAAATTCACGGGCGACGGCTATCACAAACGTCGCGAATAGTTGTGTCGCACGCATCACTGTGGACGAAGTGTTTGTGCGTATGTGTATGTGCATTGTTATACAAATGGATTCTATGTGCGTGAATATGGGCGAAGTAGTTCGTGTGACCCCCTTCTTATATAGTCTTTTATGAAACACCGAATTTGCATGCTGACTACCGTTCGTACAGAAGCTGACGGAGGAAGAAAAAAAGTGGTAAAGATATGGGACCTTTGTGCATCCCGTTTGATTTTTCTTAGTTATCTGGATAAAAGATTAGAGCGAACAGATGTTGCAAGTTTTAACCGGCGGATTTTTTCTCTCTGTCTATTAGAGTCTATTTGAAAAACTTGGGAACCTTAGGGTAAAAAAAGGACCTGATGATGGAGAATAAACACATGATAATTTATTGCCTCCATCAGTAGGTTTCTGTATCGATCGGGGTCTAGGCCGCAGGGTTCAAATCCCTTGCCGGATTTGAATCAGTACCAGCACAAACTCGACANNNNCTCGACAGTGTTTCGAGCCGTGAAAAGGATCGAATAGTGTTTACACGACAGCGACCATTGAGAAATTCCTCCAACTTGATCTATAGTTTAGTGTCCTTCTCAGAAGTCAGTTTAGAAGAGCAAAAACGGGTCATCCCATTTTTCGAAACTATCTTTGTCTGCACTTTATGAATCAATTTACAGCCCAGTAGCATGAGGAATCGCAAATAAATGACAATAGGGCCACTCAAATCATTTGTTCTAAACTGTTTAGTCGATAGATCTGAATCTGTTATGAAAAAAGGAATTGTGCACAGTTTATGGCAAACAAGATCGCGGTCATTGTTTCATGGCCATACTAATGTAATATAACATATACAATTAAATGCAGGGAATTTGTGTTAGCCGTTTAGCACCCATACACAAAGCACGTGACGAGTTTTGCGGTCTCCTAACAGCCTATAGCCGGTTGTTGTGATGAAACCCATAAACGAAATTGAGAACAATTCCGACTAAAATGTATGAACCCGGTTCATAGTCCCCTTCATCACAAACTCTACCCTGGTGCAAACTCATTGATACAGGTACCGAATGCCCAAATCTCTGAAACTAAAAGGCTATTGGGAAAAGGAAAAGTTGAACTGAGCTTTAAACACCCAATAGGGTGAAGTTCCAGTATTTTTGGTGATATACAATGGATAAATGTGAGCATAAAATGCGTAAAACGGGACAAAACAATTACATACAATAAGACAAAAACAACACTCAAGCGATGGGTAATTGGCCACGTCCATAGTGAAAGCCTCAGCGTGGTCCGGGGTGGATGTTTCGGGTTGTGGTTGGTTACGCTACTCTGGCAATTCGCTAAATACTCCTATACAACCAAGCGTCTCAAATAGCCTCTGGTGAAGAAACCCTTTCTCCTGCCTTCATGTGGTGGAGGTGTTTTCACATCATAATGAAAAGACGGAAAGCCATCTGGGGCTATAACCGGGTCGGTGGACCGCTGGTAGTTCACCTAGGGGAGTTGACTAAAAACCCTGATTGCAAACCAACCAAGAAGGGGCGTACGAACCACACACACACCATCCTGAATATGGCGGTGGTTACCGGATCGACTAAGTGTCACAACAGTTGGCGATTTCTCACAGATTGTGCACAAGAGAGAAACTGGCGACTATTTGAGAGAGAGAGAGAAAATGCGGCAATTTCGAAAATGCGGACGCACAGAATAGCATTCTGCCTCGAAGATTCATCATTTCAGGCTCGCCAAGGAGAACAAGGTAACAGGGAGCCAGCTCATTTAATGTGGTGAAAACAATGAGTTTCAATCGTTGGAATAACTTGAGTTGGTACAGGAACATTTACAAGTAGTGATCCAACGTGCTGAATATTCTAAATTGCAATGGCTCCATTATTTTACCCCTTATTGTCCCTCCCACCTGTCACAAGTAAATTCCCTCTGGCCCTTTCTGGGATCTGATTGGACCATATTCCGCGGTTTGCGGCACTTGGAATCTCAACCAGACTCGAGACTGTCTGATTACCGGCTTGTACTTTTTGTGATGCTTGTGTTGTCACGTGCAGTCCATTCGTGTGGTGATGGTACTCCTGCTGTACAGTCCAAGTTAACTGGGCCTGCCCAAATTCACGGGTGAGAGGGACAAGACGATGTGAAGCGACAGAGCAATGGCACTGTATATTGTCTTCTTTGTTTCATTGACCTAATCACTCTCTCCGTCACTGATCACTTAACATTTTTTGTTTTTATTTCTGATTGGAATCAAATTGACTGCATCAAAGTGATTGTCAGTGAATTTTCACAAAATTGCGATCGCTGTCATCATCGCTAGTATCACCAAACCAAACACAAACAACGTAATAAAAACAGTGCGCTGTTTGAAGCGTGTGCATTGAGTCAGCTCTTATAAATAAACCTTTAGATTTGGTACAATCAGCTGTCAGTTGCGCAACCCATGATCATCTAATCACTGAGATGATAGATCGAACTACCTTCTTTGTTGGATGCACTTGGACCACGCGGTAACTGGGACGCCAATCATCACATTCAAGTTCGTGTTTTAATCAACTAAACAATCAGAGTACAAATCAACAGCAGCTGTTTGAACGTCACTCCGATGGATAATGTTTTACTGATTGTTAATCAGTTAAAACAGCATGCGTACAGCGACCGAGATCATTATACCACGTTATACAACTTTCCTGATGCGCCTGGCTTCGATTTGTAGTCAAGCCCTGAAAGCATTTCTAGGGTGGGCCGATCACTGTACTAGCTGAGGCCAAGACAACTTCATTCCAGTTTGCTGGCTGGCATTTTGACTGAATAAAACACCCCGATACATTTTGGTGCATGACTTGCACAGTAAACGATAAAAGGAGATGAATCGGTGTCTGGTTCCAGCAGAAATTCATCAGTGGGGCCTATTTGTTGTCCATGGCAGAACTCAAACCGCAAACCTTTCCGAGCTGTGAACTCGAAAACTAACANAACAGATTAAGCATCAGACCAAATTAGAGCAGCACACGCAACTTTACAGACCCTACAAGCAAGTCAAAGTATTTTTAGGAGTTGAGGCTACTAGCAGGCGTTTTACATAATCGCCTGGGATTATTTGAAATACATATTGGTCAAATGGACCTCCTGAAGGCAATTCACCCTAGCTATTTGGCATGGTTTAAAAATGGTTTCTATGTCCATTAGAAATATTGTTAATAGGCTTTTGATCTCCTAGCTTACTGTTTCATCATCATCATCATCATCATCACACCTGATTAAAGTGTCATTTTTGTTATTCGTCTGTTTACAGTGAACTAGTCCCCTGACAGGGATTCTCCATTAGTCAAGTGAAGATCACGTGTGATAGGAGTTCGACATTTAAGTGTGTTGAGCCAATCAGAAGGTCCGAAATTTGGTTCTATGTGGTTCTTACTGCCATCGACATGTACNNNNGTTCATTCATTCGCACCTCCTTGGCTGCCATTGTACCATTTCTCCTGTTAACCGATCTATCAGTCGGAAGCCGAGTTCCTAAAATTGCACTGACAGGATCTATTTTGTTTATACCGCGATTACCGTGTGTTCTCGTTGGCATAAGTTCATCTAGAGAAATGTAGGAACTTTTTTCGTGACACGCAAATTACCAGAATTTGTGGACATACCCTAGCCGTTTCAATATACACTGCAATTGTTTTGATAAGAAACCTTCAACCACCGTTCTCCAAAGTGTGAGGTTTTAATACAGCTATCGCCCCACAGAGGGAGGCGGCAGTTATTCCCATTTCCCCAAAGGAGTTGCACAACAATTGGATTAACCTGTTCAGTGAAGGCACTTAACATTCTGACGTACTCTCTGTCTGTCTTCACGCCAGTTTAACTTTAACGGGTGAAAAGCCAACTCCGGATGAACAGTGTTGTCCTATATTAGCATACTATCACGACAAGACTGCACCTCGACGTGGTGTGATGGCTTGTGCACTTCTGTGACCCAACGAGCCACACAGGATGGCTTTTGTCGCGCCAAAGATCTAACCATGCCTGGAAGGTCAATGGGTAGAGGTCAGACGAAGTTCAGTCTCCTGGTACTCCAGGTTGAGGGTTCCACTTCAGTCGGCGTCTCAGACGGTAAAAAATAGTA